>JAECUM010003303.1:0-116212 GCA_016617855.1 Megalonaias nervosa | reverse complement strand
GACTCCGCGAAGTGACTGAATTTTGTAACGCGTGTTGGGATTGGTGAACCCCTTCAATCCGTTTCGATCCGGTCTTCCACTATAAATAAACGCGGTTCACTTCATTCCCTTCACCTGTTCTCGTCACAGAGAAGATGTTGATCGACGTAGAATCCTCTACTTTGGTATCCTCAATGCTGTTCCGTACAGACTTACCCATGTATGTGAAAACAAAATGGACTGTCATCCGGATCACCGGGGCCACTCTTTGGAAAAGAAGATGTTATGTGGAAAGATAAGGCTGTCTTAAGCGGACTCTCATCTACGGACCAGAAGTGAGACACAGCTTAAGACAAACTTTGAGAAATTTGAGGAAGATAAGAAGACCTATGCGATGTCCTGTATGTTAACAGAATAGTGTTAACATCACATAACAAACAACGGCCCTTTTCAGGGCCACTTCCAATACCTCGAAAAGATCTTAATTTTCATTTGGTCTCCCCCTAAACGAATATATATATATATATATAAAACCCTTCCTCTACTAAAAAAGAAACATGCCACCTGTCGCTTATCGCTCTACAAACCCCCAGTCTCCTAGTCACCGCTCTACAAAAATTTCCATTGACGCTATACAGGCCCAGGGTGTTGACCTACTTTCTTGACGCTATACTGGCCCAGGGTGTTGACCTACTTTCTTGACGCTATACTGGCCCAGGGGGGGTCTGTAATGCTAATTCCCATTGACGCTACGGTAACCCACTATACTACTTTGGCTATTTCAACTGCTCATGAGCACAGAAGTAAAAAGTAGACTTATGTTTTTTATTTCCTTTCTTACTGGACTCATGACTTTCGCCTCCAAGCCCACCTTTTTCTCCAAACCAAACTTATTCTGCTATCTTGCAAAGGTTTGATGTTTGTCTGTCCATGTACCGTTTGGACCGCTACTATTTAGATCGAATAACAGGACTCCTAATGTCCTGACACAAAGAACGGTTCAGCAATCACGGTTTTGTTTATCCTTTTGGCTGTATTTTGGTATTGTGATTAGAACGTCTACATTACTTGGCAGAATTATAAAGCTACATCTTTCCTCGTTTGTCTTATACCAACCGCTTCAGTATATAGTTAATTTTGATTTTATAGACCCTGGACCAAGGGTACTACCTCAAGACGCAAAAATGCGTCGCTCGGGCTTAAGCAGAACGTTTAT
The DNA here is from genome assembly GCA_016617855.1 of Megalonaias nervosa. Taxonomy (NCBI): domain Eukaryota; kingdom Metazoa; phylum Mollusca; class Bivalvia; order Unionida; family Unionidae; genus Megalonaias; species Megalonaias nervosa. The sequence continues at coordinate 115,017 of JAECUM010003303.1, read as the reverse complement.
CTCTACTTAATCAAATGTATCTATGAATTATTTTGCTCATACGGACAGGCCAGTCTTTTGTGATAATGTAGATTAATTATCATTATATGCATTTTCCAGTCTTTAATAATGATATAAAACGGAAAAAAAAAAAAACAGAAACATAGTTTTCTTTTATTCAATAGGCATGCACGAGTCAGGTATGTAAGTCCAAAATTTGCGTTTGGCACAGTACCACCTATTCTTTGTCTATGGACAAATAGACCAAGTACAGTGTTTCGTTTGTAGCGGGAAACTTCATGAAATGGAGTGTACAGGTACAATTTATCTTCCTCTTGTCAGTCTAGATTATTATCCTCATGGATACTTTAGAATAGGTGAGAGTTTGTAGTTTATATCCTGAATTTCGAGAATGCGACTAGAAGTAATTTGCACAGAATCGTCTGAAACGTTTAGTACAATTACATCCAATATCGTATAACATGGATAACCATTGGTACCTGAATGGTGTCATAAGACTGGTTGAAGAAGCCTAAGCATAGTCAGAAAGAGAGTTTGTTCTGGTTGAAGAAGCGTAGCCAGAAAGAGAGGTTGTAATGGTTGAAGAAGACTTAGTTTAGTCAGAAAGAGAGTCTGTTCTGGTTGAAGAAGCCTTAGCATAGTCAGAAGGAGAAAATGTGTGCTAACGCATGACTCTTCTGCGAACAAGTTCAAAGGATCTTCTGTCTTTAGTGTAATACTGAATTTCGTATGAAGAAGTCAGTGTTGCAGTTCTTGGCTTGCTTCCTTTCCAGGTATTTCTAAAAGAACTGATTCCACAAGACGATACGATTCCACTGATTTTCGGACAAAGTGTCTTGTGCAAGTTAGTGACGGAATATTTTGGATTCATCTTACCGGCATATTCTTTGAGGCAAATGTATCACCAGTGTATGAAAGGCATTACCATCTACAGTTTGTGTACGATGAGCTTTACAAAAACAACTTAGATGCTAATCAGCAATGTACTTATTTTTGCCCATCTCAAACTAAAAAAAAAAAAAAAAAAAAAAATTCACAGCCTTACCATCCGAAAAACTTATCTTCATAATAAATTCTGCTCTTGTTTGATAGTGTAGTAAATTAACTATCACTTCTCTTCACCAACAGAGTATTACCAGGGGTAACATTTCACTCAGCGTATTAAATTTGGAGCGAAAATCAAATGTTTGTGACAAAGTGACCCAAACTGACAGCATTGCAAATTGTAGACGTTTTGTAAGTTTTGTACGTATTTAAACTTTAAAACTCCACCCTTCTGTCTTGTGTGATAGACTATTATTATGTTTGTATATGCGTGTAAGCACTCCTATTCTTTTGTCTTTTTCACTCCATACATACTAGTATCATACTAGTATCATACTAGTATATGAGCATGTTTGTGTGCATTGTGTGTACAATTTTTCCTACCCTTGTCTCTCCTGATAGTATTGTGCGGTGTGCATGTTGTGTGCGTAAACATTGCAAGGGTGATATGTTTGTGTACGTGTAAGTTCTCCTACTAATACATCTCTTCCACAGGGAATTTTGCAATTAGTGTTATTTGGAAAAGACATAACTTTAACTACAGTTGAAACTATGTTAAATTCTTAAACTTGAACGTTTGTTCAGCCTCTAAAATATTAAAAGTTGAGCCCTTGCTGTTAATTAAGTAATACTTTTTTACGACAATTCGACACTAAACCTGAGAATGAGCGCACATTTTAAAAATTTTCTGTAATCGGCCAGCACACATCTGACATAACGCCCACTAATGCTAAACAATGCCCCAACTAGCAACTTCTGTCTAAAATAGTTCACATTTCCTAAGTTTAAGTTTTGGTCCATCCTTTTTGCAGTCGATCAAAACTTACTATAACCTCTCCGAATGTTGATCAAAAGCTCGACCGTGGAGAATTAAATCACTTAAATAAATTACAAGAGCTTTCCATTGTAGACCTTTTAGCATCAACTCTATGCAACACTAGAATGTCTAAGGCGTGGTATGAAGGCATGTAGGAGTAGTTACGCTCTTGTACAGTCCACTTTTAGTTACAAATGCTGAGTCAGCCCTATTTTGTTCTTGAATGCCTATCTTCCAATATCCAAGATGCAAATTTAAGGTCGAGAAAACATCAACACCAATTCTATCCAAACAATCATTAATTGGAGGCAATGAATATCTCACTAATTGGAGGCAACGGATATCTCATTAATTGAAGGCAACGGATATCTCATTAATTGGAGGCAACGAATATCTCATTAATTGGAGGCAATAAATATCTCATTAATTGGAGGCAATGAATATCTCATTAATTGGAGGCAACGGATATCCCATTAATTGGAGGCAACAGATATCTTATTAATTGGAGACAACGGATATGCATCTTGGCCAGAAAGTTTATTAACCTTTCATAATCCATATGGACGAGATGTACCATCCTTTTTCTTGTAATAGACCAGAAGCACAAGGTGACGTGCTTTCGGTGATGATACCCGCTTTCAGCTGACTTTCAATATTTCTCCACAGCTTTCATAGAAGCCATAGAAGGTATTCTAGGTGGCTGTTTAATAAGTTGCACAGCTCCTGTATCTATGACGTGCTTGGTGTCCCACTGAGACCCCTAAGGGAATATGTTTTTAAAAAAAATAAAAAAATAAACATCGATTATTTATCTAACAAATGATTGAGATTCAGCCGTTCAGGAAAAGGTAAGATTTTGCTTCCTTTCTGAAATAGTTCATTGAAACAATCTGGAAAATGTTGAAATTACTTAGTATACGCATCGCATGATACTGACACATGATCAAGTCGGCACTTGACTTTCCCAGCATCCCATTCACTTACTTAGCTTCTTTTGATTTTAAAGTGTAGTTCCTTGTTTGGTCTGTGTATACTTTTCTGATGCATTCATGATGCAAACAGTGATAAATAGCAGATCTTTTTGTCCGCAATAACATTAGAATCTTTCCTTCTAAAGATAGAGGACAGATTAAACAGTATATTGTTTCATAGTTGTTTTCCCCGGTACAGCAAATACACAATTACTACACTGTCGGTTTCACAAAATGCACGCAAACAGTTGTGGGGTATTTCTTCCCATTCAATGGCAACCACACTTGGTTCTCAGAAAAATATTCTGCTCACGGAGACTGTCAAACTATAAATTGTCATAGTATGGTTAATACTAATTAAGCATCATTGTAGGAATAATTACAGGAGCAATATCCAGTATGTTCCAACATTACTCTTAAAATGTCTTTTTTTTTACTCTCGCATGGGTAATGTTGATAATTGAACATTAAATACTGCTTGTATTTGCATTCTTTGCATCATTACTGGCATTAGGTAAATATTTCAAGAACGCCAGTGCTATGCCTAGGTAAACAATATCAGTTTATATATATATATATATATATATATATATATATATATATATATATATATATATACACACACACACACACACACACACAGTGAGAGAGAGAGATTTGTATGGTTGTACTTAGAGGTTTCATTCTGAAAATGAGCTACTTGAAGTAACATTTCTCTTTTATTTTCTAATTTGTTATGTTTTAAGGTCATGTATTATCCGGAATTTGATTAATCTGACTGAGAAGAAAAAAAAGGAAATAGCCAGACAGTCCGTCATCATGTAATTCAGCACAGCATGATTATGTCGTTCGTTATTGGTGATAGAACGAACATGGAGGTCCCAATCGTAAAGAAGGGGATTTTGCTATACGGATTGGTTGAATTTCTAAAGGTAACTGTATACTAAATGATAGCTAAAAGCTACTTTAAAAACATGGCCCCTGTTTCAGCGTAAAGTTTGCGTGAAGTAAAGCGGTTAATGCTTGGTTCAACTTGGTATGGCAATATGAAAAGCATATGGATATCATGTTACCATGGCGTCGAAAATCTGTTGACTGATAATTCCTTCCAAGACATAGAGATACGTTGTCGTACTGAAGATTAGGATGAACAAGATATTCTCGATTTTGTAACTATATAACCTTCAAGTTCATTATGAAAATTCTGAATTCTTCCCTACCTGTACCAAGACATTCCTACTTTTAAGTACAGGTCTTGTAAAGAATATTTGATACACGAGTTACGCTTAGCTCCAGGATCCAGAAGTATGATGTATGTAACAAGGCCTGCATCTGATGATAATATAATGCTTTGCCAAACTTTGTAAAGTAGGTTTTGCAGTCAAAAAGATGTTTCTTAACTTACATGCGGGATAGATTACCAAGAATAAATGCAAAATTGGAATGTAAAAAGAAATATGAAAGCATTTCTATAAGAGTGAAGTAAATTAATATTCAACTAAAGAATTTATGTACATCGTAGATTGAACTGCTCTTATTTAAATAGGAAACAGACATTTTTTTAAATGGGAGGGCAGATAATTTAACTTCTCCGCCTATAGAAAAAGGATTTCTTATATTTAACATGCACAACCGCCGCTTTTTATAAAGCCGGAACATTCTTGCTGTCGTAGCAGCATCTAGATGTTTAGATTCCAACATATGGTGGAAACGTCGCTATTGAATCATACAATTTTCAGTTATCTTTATTGTTAGAAGAAGCTTTTTCTCCTAACTGTTGCATTTGTTCACATCATGTTTTTCCGGCTGTAAATTATTGCGTCACATTTGATTCAGTATTGTGAACTTTTATGTTATCTGGATTTATAAATGGGGCGATACTCTGATGAGACGATGGAAAACCCATGTTAAATATTTCTTCTTTCCACAGAAATAATATGTAGAGGACACTCTGGGGACAAGATGAGAAGAGCCATGTTAAAAATGTCCATAGGTTTAACCTTATGGGAGCTCTGGGGACAAGACGAGCAATCCTAAGATGGAAATATAATGTTTACAAAAATATTGGGAGCCCCCTACTGACAAAATTGGAAATCCTATGTTAAAAAGGTCTGTATTCTTAACATTATTGGATTATATGGGGACAAGACGGCAAATGTAATGTTAAAACTTCAGCTACTATCCAACATGCAGTTTTGAGTGAAAAATACCTGGTTATCTACTATTCAACACTCAGCTTACTATTGTCCATCACCTGGCCATAGTATGAAACAGATGAGAGTAGGAGTGTTTACACATACACATACTGTCACAAAAAGGGGTAGAGGATTTAAAATTTCGTTTTGAATAGACAAAGACAAATACAAACATTTTACACGCAGATTGGCAATGATTAAATAATAGCTCTTGTATGAGAAAACTGTGTGGCTCAGAAAATGGCTGTTGGGCTGGTTAGCCAAATATTATCAGAATCCCACAACTCAGCTGTTTTTGGTTGATGTAGGTCTGAAGTTTGAAAGTGCTGCTGCATTTAGTTACATATACTGACGCACTGGCAGTATGGAGTTTGCACTCGGGTGAACAGTTGTATAACAGACGCTACAGTACAGCATCCTGTCCAGGTGAACATTTCTTACAATCAACTACATGTTTATCATCCTTGACAGTTGTCCAGCCATGGCCAGTTGGGCCCGAGTTACACTGTAAACATCTTATGCTTTCTTGCTCACTGACTCTCTGCACATGTTTATAAACGACATTCAATTTCTCCTCTCCTGGATAAAGGAAGATCCTATATCTGGTTTTGTTAACTTTACTTGTACTCATTATGGAAACGTATATCTGTTATGTGAACTCCTGTATCGTCTGCGTGAGTTGTGGTGAAATGACCAAAGTCTAGTCAAAAGGCGAACTGACAGTTATCATTTGTCTTTCTTGGTCTAGTTACTACTAGTTTACTTTGGCCAGCAAAGGTACCGATTGTGTAGCAATCCTTAGATCTCTCAAAGCTCAACATAAATTGTCGCTGTAGTAACTCATACTTTTTTCATTCTAATAAATCTTCCTGTTCTGTGTTCCACGTTTAAGGTATAGAGGACAAGAAATATCTCCATTGACACCTAGACAGAGTACAAGATTAGCGGTATCGTCAGATATAACAGCAACTGCTTTAATGCCACTTCTTGAGCATAATGGACACGACGAAACACCTGGGTATCTGCTTCTTCCAGTGTCGATTTAAGCACCGCAACCACAACCTCCTAACAAGATTATTCGATTATCTTGTAACAGAATCATTCACTAGTGACGTACACAATATTGTTGCCATGTTTTATCCTTTGCTAATCTTTGTTTTATTATACTATAAAGAACTAAATGAAACAAAATTTGTTCTAAAAGAATTGCAGGGAAACTTTCTCCATTTCTGAAATGTGTGTCCTAGTGGAACGTCTTTGAAATGAACACTTGATTCGGAAGATATGTTCCTCATTTCGGCAATTTTGATTGCCTCCCTGTGCATGTTAAAGCAATGTTTATTAGATCACTGCTTGCTCCCTTATCAGGCGCTACTCCGAGAATATTGTCTGTTAGGTCTGCAAATGTGTAGTTACCCTTTATTTTGGATCAAACTCAACCCATCGAGTATTACAGACAGATAGATTATTTCGGTGTTGTTTTCTACTGGAGATGCACTCTTTTTAATGTACTCAACCACTGTTCCTTTGTTGGTTTTATAGAGACCCATCAGTCATGCTTAACGCCATTGGCAGTGGTCTGAGTGGATATATTCATGTACTTCCCATTACAGCTGTCTGCTATCAGAACCTATACTCATCCATACTTGCCTGATGCACCAAAAGCACCTTTTGTTTACTAAGGCTGTTAGATGCTCTCATGTTAAGTTTCTGAATTCTGTCGTGAAACTTCTGAGATGGGGGATCATTATCTAACCTTTCTGCCTTGAATTTCAGGTACATACCAACTCCAACACGCTCTGAGTCGGCCATTAGATATCTAGGACCACATTTCCGGTGAAAAGACTTAAGATATCATATTGATCTAAACGGAAAGGATTTACCAAAGGTTTCAAGTGTGTCGACCGACCAATGGAAATAATAATAATAATAATAATAATAATAATAATAATAATAATGAACATTATGTACACTTAATGGAAGGTTGTGCCGAAGGCTCATACCATACAGGATCAAGATGCATCAAAATATTCACACTATGTTCAATAAAATACAAGAATCACATAATATAAATATTATCACAGACTGGAATCAATAAAATACAGCAGGTTGTAGAACTCAGTTATGGACTACAAAGAAAGTTTCATATTAGTGTTTAAAAGCAGCGTCTCATATACAAGATTTAATATCATCATACAAGAAATTCCAGTTTGAAACAGCACTTTATGTAAAGCTCCTTTAACACATTTCAGTCTTATAATTTGCACTAATTAACAGATTTTAGTAGAAGAGCTCGTGATTCAACTATGAGCTTCTGAGACTGGAGTAAAGGTATTTCGATAATTTGTTGCCAGGTAGTTTGAATATTGTACAAGAGGACTGATTCGTTGTATTTCACTCTATAGTTAAGAATCAACAGCATTTTTTATTAAAGTTTCTCTTGGTGTTGTATATTTTGTTAGCCAAAAGAATTCAAGCCACTTTTGTTTGCTGACGTAGATTGCGTTTTAAAAGATAAGATGAACAATATCCTAAAATATTGGAACATTATTTAAAATTGCAGTAACAAGTAATTCTTGAATTTGGCATTGCCATAAGGATTAAATTTATTCAAATGAAATATTTTGTATGAAATTTTGCTACATATAGAGTTGGTTAGGTCATTTCATGATAGAGGGTCTTCAGCTAGGAATCCTAATATTATTTCCTGAGTGACACCATCAAGATTGTTATCTCTGCAATATATAGAAAGATCCTTCTGCGTTCTCTTTCTTTTAGTAAATGCCAGTTAGTCAAACTACTCCAGCCTCATACTTTCGTATCCTGGACCTTTGCAGGTCTTAGTGACTTGATACAGATACACTCTGACCTACTATTTCTCGTGGTTACCACAAATAGGTACAACTGTATTATGCATTTAAATAATACCAGTGTACGGTCTGAGAATCAGACTGAAATTCTTTGGTATCCCCTTGAGTCTGGACGCCCTTGTTTACCATCTCTGCTGTTGCCTAGTCAACTGGAATTCTTCCAAAGGGAGTTTGAGATCCAAGCGGCACTGTGAATTATCCAGCAATGCAACGGCCAATAAAACCTATGGATGTTTAATTGGAAACATTGACATATGTACATAACAGTTTGGTAGTTAGCGACCATAATTAATACAGGTGGGCTGTAATACCGGTATACCGATTTTGATTTTTGTTTTGTTTTTGTTTATTTTGTTTTGTACTTTTTGATGGTACCCATAATTCGGTAGTTTCCGTCATTAGGAACTGTAATGAAATTCCCGAGTAAGCTTTTTACAAATTTAATGAGATTTTAACTCATGGAAAAATAATTCCAGTATTCGTAAAGTCCACTAAATACTTTATCAGTCTTTAGAAGACAACTCATACAGCAATCAACATATACATGGCAATTTCGTCTGCTATAAGGCATTGACCATGTAATGTTAGATGGGGGGTGGGGGGTGGACCTGCCATTTTCATTCGACCTGGGATATTTTATTTTCTTTAATTTTAAGATGACTCATATTTTTTAATAATGTATAAATAATGTAATGGACATTACATGGTGTTATGTTGCCATAAATGACACGTTTTAGTAAAGTGAGAGCTGTGAATTGAAAAGATTCCTTGGTCCCTGTTCCAGAAAATTAAATTGTTCCTCCCTAATATAATTGAGGTGTACCATGCTAAGTATCGCGGTATGTTCAGAAATTTTTCTTGGTGCCCACCTCAAAATTGAGTTTGTGCTAGGTCAAGGCGCTGATAGAAAATAGATGTAAGAACCATTTTGGAGATACAAAGCTGTATCAGAATTTCAAAATATCGAATTTGACACATCATGAAGAAAGCGATTGTGCGTTCAGATCAATTCGACATTACCATCAGCGGCTAAATGGCAGAAGGTAGTAGAATTCTGTTTGTCACATGACATTGTATAAACAAAGTCCTGGCCAAAAAAATTAAGTTAGTCGCTGAACACGTTCTGCCCTATTCGTTTATTCTCTATCTCAGGTTAAGAATGTATGGTGAAAATCTTTCATTTAGCAGGTGTTATGCTTCAGCAGTGAGTCATTTTAGAAGGTTGAGGCGGCCACATTACATTATCTGATTGTGCTTTGATGTCCTCGAGCATTTGTAAGGCTAATTTAATGATATTATCTTCAGACTTTCTAGACATTAATTTGTCATCTTTTAACCCAGCCCTTAATTACGTGTTCTCTTTAGCTTGATCCCAAATTTTTACAATTATCGGATAAAAAAGAACCCTTCATTTCTCATTAGGCAAGATATGGAGTGCATCTCCCAGTTCACTCTCTAATTTCCGGCGAATATATTTCCAATTTCAGTCTTTAATCTTCTCGATACCGAGCAAATTCATGTACGAAATCAATATTTAATAAGATCTGCCGTAAGATCCACATTAGGGTTCACAATTTCAAACAATATTACAAAGTTTTGAAAGACAAAACTCTCCTTTCTTTGATGTTCATCACTAAATTTCAAAGTCTTGTCCACATTTTAGCATGTATCGAGATTCTCTTTCCTTGTGTACGCTCTATCGCACGATCTGTGGTTTTGATCCTGCGCAGCTACTAGTTCCCTGCTAAGAAGACATGAAACTGGTCTTTTCTTGAACCTTCTTCTAATAGTGGCATTTATTCACAACACACAACACTAGGCGAGTTTCTTGCAATCTGATGGACCTTTGCCTTTTCCAGATTTTCTTGATTTGCTCGACTTCTGGCATAAAATACGTGCAACTTCGTACACCATAGATGATGACCGCGCTTATATTATTGACTATCGAAGAACATTTCATATTCTATGATCATTTTGTCCACACGCTTACTTTGCAATGATGCTATCTACAACCGTCTGAATGGAACACATGCTTTTGTACTTTCTAAGGTACATGACCTGTCGATTTTCATTTTTGTCATAATTTTTGGCAAAATCTAAATGGTGGGTGGGTGGCTGGCGTTTCTAATATTTAGAATTAATATTTGTAATGGCACTAGGCTTGATTCATCACATGTACAGTGAATTATGCCGCCACGACAATGTTTTTATTTTCTCTTGGGATAGCGTTAGCTGTATCGATATAGTTTTTCTCTGTGGCCAGATACGCTAGCTTTTTCACCAAGGGCAATATACAGTCTATGAGGACTCTGTGAATGAAAAATATTTTAGATGCATTCTTTTCCCTATTAGAAGACGAACTGTATGTAAGCAATACACTTTAATACAATAAACTAGCTAAAAATCACTCTCACAGATTGATTTAAAACCACTAAATCATATCATTAGCTGTCGTCTGCACTCTCCTTCGTTCCGGTATGTATCTCACACTTCAGAACCATATATGAATAATTCATAAATTATATCCCAGATTACCAACGTATTAGGCTATGCTGTATTTAGAGCTTCACTACGTCGGTGCTCGGCTTTAATGGTATTTTCCAAATTTTGTTTCATATGAATGATACGTATTCGTAGAGATTATTTTTACTGATTTACAAGAGTTAGCCCACACCCTAGACAAAAGAGCTTTGATACATCAATCTGCATTACCACAAATAATATATTTTAACAGTACAATTACTACCTATAATTGGACATTCCCTTTTTATTTTTGCCATTAAAAACCATAGCAGAAAGCAGTAATCATGATGATAATAAGAATAATAACCATAATATTCATTACCAATTTCATTACAAGACGATGCATAACAAGATTCAAATGATAACACTTCTTAACCTTCTGGAATAAAGGATCTAACCCGTTTGTTACGATCATGAACTTAGTATGCAGATATATAGGAAAGATTATTATCATGCAGGTTATATTTTTCGTCCTCAGCTGGGATTCGATCCCAGGTCTGCGGATTGAAGCACTCACCGCCTTGCTTGCAGGCACCAACGCCTACAACGCCTATACCTTTTCGTCTAAGCGCACATCCCCTAGAAGAACAAGGCATATAGCAGTTAATATAGAAAGTTGAAAAGATATTCCAGGTAGCAAGGAAAGTGCTATCGGCCGATTATTTAATAGGACGCGTGATACTATGGAGCGAAATTACGTATGGAGAAAGAAGATTATCATACAGGTAGCTATTATTTAATTTCTCCCCTACTGAGATTCGAACTCGGGTAGTGGGGGTACAGCAATCATTGCCTCCAATACGATTTCCAGCATTCCTCAAGCGAAAACCATCTTACACAAAGTGTACATCGAATAATTTTAATATAAGTATTCATAGGTGTTACAAAAGATAAGCAAAACTGAGAACACTGATGGTGCCAATTTACGAAACTGTCCCCTGCCATCATTAGACTCTTGCCCTAAATCGAATTGCGTTTCTAGCTCAGATGTGAATTTAAGTGGAGCAAATCAGTCATCAAACCTGATTACGCTTGGAACTTCGAAATGCACGATGTTAATACAAGCGTAATTAGTTTAGTCGTATTTAAAATTAGGTTATCCTCGTATGATACAAATGTCGTCTTGCAACAGATTTTCTCAGATTTTGTTGACGCAACCCGTATCTACACAGAGTTGACACACTTTTTTTCAGATACGTTGTGAAATGACGATATATATATATATATATATATATATATATATATATATATATATATATATATATATACGTGCCTGTGTGTGTGTGTGTGTGTGTGTGTGTGTGTGTGTGTGTGTGTGTGTGTGAAGCTTGATTATGTGTGCCAATGGAAGTGATATTTGCTGCAAGAAAACAAACTTTTTGTTCATTTTGTTAGCTTTAGCAATAAATGTAAGCTGTATTACCTCTAAGGTGTGGGAATTATGTTTTTCCGAAGATATTTGATTCGTCACCGTGTGCTTCTTTACGACGTTATGTCCCTATTAACACATTGACAAGAATGTGAAAAACCAGGTGAATTGCATGGCTTAGGTGGACTTGCTTTTGCCGTCAAATAGGGTAAAATAGTTTACAAAATGTCATAAATGTAATATATTGCAACAATTTAGTTCATCCCAAATCAACAATTCTCATAGATCGCGGATATTTTTATTATCCGTCAATAAATGCGGTTGAAATAGAGGTGAACGGACGAAAAGCGGGGATTCGAGTTGTATTCAGAAGGATGGGTTTGATCTTCTAAGCATCCATGCACAAATAAGTATCGTATATAATGAATGAAAGTTAAACAAATTCTTGTCCTATCTTAAATCGAATATATTTCGTCATGTATACAAAATATGCTATACTTTATCTCGTGGTTCGGCCATTTGTTAAAATATCACTTTTTATACCACAGGATCAAATATATCCGGTATTAACGTAGAAATAGAAAATCTCAAACCACACACACCTACACACATAAGCGCGCTCTAAACTTAAACAAACAGACGTGGATGACCGGAATCTTGGACTTTGATGATGGCCACCACTAGTAGCTCTTTCAGTTCTTGCCTTATAGCTTTTAAATCGCAACATGAGCCCTATCACAGTTGATCCCATCATCTCCTTCAGCATTTGCCGACATTTCGTCTTCTTGAAGTTGCGCGTGACCTCCTCTGGACTCCTCTTTACTGGTGAAAAATTGTAACATTAGCTTAACCGCCACTTACCCGCTATCGGCAACAGTTGGAGATAAAACGCTAGCTCTGGCAATGGATTTAGCAGCATGCTAAGCTTTAAAGCTCAAAGAAAAACTAATATGCAAATATTTATAGCCAAGCTTTCCTGTTTCTCGCAAGGACACGATGCTCTTCAGAACAGATTCAACTTGTGATGACAGATTATAGGCGGGAATTAAAACATGTAACATGGAAACGTCATAAACTGATGCATGAACACGGCGGAAGAAAAAAACATTCCAAAATTAATGAACCATCTCGAAGACAATAAAGAAAGTTTGCTCTCAAAAAGTGTTAGACACTTCGAAGACATCCAACAAGGTGATAATTAAATAGCATGGATTTGTATTGTGATAAAGGCAATCATTCTACCAAAGCAAAATATGTTATAATTTCAACAAGTAAAAGAACGATATAAAGGTATAAGAAAAGACTTTCCGGTCAAAAGGTTTTGGTCACCGGTTCCAATCATATGTTCTCCATTAGGACCAAATAATTAACACATTTGTGCGCCAAAATTCATTGTTCCAATTGCTATGAGAGAATTCAGCAATGTCTGCATTAACGTTATTGTTACTGGATGAATGAATCAAATATCCATATGCAATCGTCTGAGGTCTCCCGAACTTTGTAGTTCAGCTGAGGTCACCAAGGAGAAAGGATGCTACGCAAAAGAGTTCTTCTATAGTATAAACATAGTGCGAGTAAGACTCGAACAATCCGTTTCAAGAGGATCATCCGACCAGATGTGATTATTTGCAGCTTTAAACAAGCAAGTCCTTTGCATTTCGTTCTATGTGAATTCGATAATACATTAAGATAAAGGGGAGGTGTTGATCAATAAAGCCTCATCCGTTATCAACGATGACAACTGAGAAAAACCAGCATGTTTATTTTCATATAATCCGTCGGTCGCTACTACACCTAATGGTTGAGAATACTGTTAGAAAGTGTCTTCTCTTATGATTTCGGCACCTCGAGATCCTGGTTTGTTCAATGACAGTGATTGGAATATCAGGAAAAATCTGTCTCTCACCAGACGAAGTTGTGACTGAAGTTAAATTTCCACATAATTTGGATTAATCTACATGGATTTATGCCCTTTCTTAATCCTTGTTCATGCTCCAAAAGCGTTCAGCCCACTGACTAATGTTATGAAAACAGACCTTCAAGCATTTGTAAACATTTGGATTTGTAGAGTTTTGACCAAAACAAATATAAATTTGACAAACTGCACATCCACGTTTCTGATATCCACTGTTTTCAGAGAGAGAGAGAGAGAGAGAGAGAGAGAGAGAGAGAGAGAGAGAGAGAGAGAGAGAGAGAGAGAGAGAGAGAGAGCAAATCGAATTCTACCTAAAATCAATCCACACACTGACAGACATTTTCAGGTATAATTATTGCTTTAGCCCGATTATTAGCATTCTGATACTATAACAATTCCATAAGCGATGACCTGGACTCAGTTTCAGTAAATGTCTCCAATACTGCAATCATAATAAGATCATCTTGTTTACGCTGTGTTTGTGATTTTCCTGAGAGGTAGCTATATTATACCTGGAGTTGATAAAAAGATTCTTTTTTTAAACTGCACGCCTGAGTCAATTTATTCTTGAAACACAAGCAGAGGATTTGTTAAACTTTGAAGAAATGCAAAGCAAGACGCTTTAGGAGAACATGGGATGTTAAGAGTGTACTTTAATCCTTGGTGCCAGAATAAAGTTAAGTGAAAAACAACCAACAGTGTTCTACACCAAGCAATTATAAGAGAGATATGGAGAAATGTGAATTTGACGCTATTCAGTGATACCAGGGTCTACTTTAGGCCCATACGAAACTGACACATCGATTGTTTCGACAAGAGGATACGTGATAATATGGAACGAAATTATATATGGATAAAGAAGATTATCATACAGGTTAGCTATTATTTAATTTGTCCCCTCAGATTCGAACCCGGGTCATCGGAATACGGCACCCATCACCTCCAATAACATTTCCAGAAGGTCTTTAGCCTGAAAAGTATTCTGCACGAAGATAACATTAATATTGTTATTTTACTAAATAGGTAATTTTAACCATTCTTCCCGAGAATCGTCTTTGTTTCATACTATTAATCCAAGCACTAATTACTTATTCAAAAGAATTTGTTGCAATATTTTAATTTCCTCAAACAGTTTCATAAATATATGATGGCAACACTTTTTTTAATTATTCTTTTAATCCGTGAGCATTTCAGAGCTAAATGAATTTATTTAAATTCACCATATTCAGTCCACCAGTCTGATAGTTTTGTACAATTATATACCTTTTTATTCTGTCATATCCGTTTTACCAGCTAAATTTAAATAACGATTTACTTAAATGCAAAATATTATCAAGTGGGTTGGGTAAAGCCAACAGAAAATGATTAAGTTTGGACAGAGCTAGATTTTAACTTTTGTTCTTTTCCAACGGGAGTCAATATTCCTTTCGACCATTGAGTAAGTAGTGTTTATTTTGGGACGTATTTTTGATAATCAGTAGCTACCGAGAACTAATTTGATATTGCTCCCAAATTAATTTCAAGCGAGCATGATGGTATACGTCTTTTAATAAATAATGTTCGTCTTATTAATTTAGTTTTATCGTGATTTACTTTAAGGCTTGGTATGGATGTAAAATCTTACAATAGGTTCAGAGCGCAATAGAAATGTATCTTGGCACCGTGAAAGGTAAGTGTTGTATTATCACTTTACTGAGTAATTGTATGTTCTTTATTATTAACAACCAAACATTTAATATCTACATTACCTTTTATCAAAATTTATAAGACTCTAGTTCTGCACAAGGTATAAAACATATGCTGAGATGGGGTCTCCTTGCATACACCTCCTTCCTACTGTCAAGAAATCGGAAATAAAACCGTATTGTACAACTACTGAAAATATATTTGTTATATAAGTCTTAATCCATTTTTGTATAAAATTGCCAAAATTTAAGACTCTAACTTTTCATAGAATGGTCTAAGATACTATATCAAATTCTTCTTTTTTCAAAATAAGAAGAACTATATGAAAAAATATGATATTTGTCTGAACAGTGCGTCCAATTATCACATTTATCTGCCTTGAACGAATCCTGTTTGCGTTTCTGACATTATTGTATCCAACACCTTTTTGACCTCTTGACTACACATCCTGATGGATATTAGGACGCAAGATTTGTTAAGATTGTCTTGGTTGATCTCCATTTGGTTCAAATAATATCTTGTGTCTGTCTCATTGAAAGGTGAAGGTGATTTAGGAAACGTTTCATTAATTGATCTGAAGATGAAGATGAAATATTTTAAGTTATTCAAAAAAAAAAGAAAAAAGAAAATTAAAACATTCCGCCATAAATCCTGGAGGTTTGTCATTTTCATAATTTTAAGTACACTAAATGGTTCATCTAGTTGGATTTCACCTATTATATTCTCATTTTGTTCTCCATTAACTTTAGATTGTCAGAATCGTGTGTCTAGGAACTACTTTCGATTGTAAACAAACAATGGACGCTCATGTTGCAGACGCTGGAACTTGAGATTATTTTCATAAATTCAATTACTTTGTTTCTTGTAGTGTGTTCTTGTAGTTATTCAACCTTGGTAGAAAAGCAAAATGAATATATAATAAAAAGGTTGCAATATTTGTGAGAGAAAATATGAACTCGTTTTTCCTGTATAATACTCTATTCATAAAGTCGTGTAATATTGTTCAGAAAAACTCGATCATATTTTCCCAAACAGATGCAGTAACCTATAATTCCATCGAATCAGATTGTTGTTTAGCTACTTTATATATATACCACATACATTAAAAATAACATGGCATTTAAAGTGTTGGTATAAAGCAATTTGATATACCAATACTATTGGTATATCAAATTGTGATCCGCCCATGGCTCAATAATACGCATATATAAACATTCTAGCGACCGTCTGCAGTTGATTCTAGATCAATGATGAATTTCCACATATTAATCATTAGTGACGTATGAAAATAACGATAAAAAATATTAATAATCCTCGTTTTCTAAATAAATTTAATATGGTACACATTTTCATCACAATCCTTTCTGCTTTGTGTTCCCCCTCCACTCTCATGCATAACGGACAAACTATGCAGAAATGTGGAGTGAGAGAGAAAATGAATTTGGGCTGGATTGAAACCTTGAAATAGAAATTACACCAAGTAACCTACAAGAATATGGTTCGTCGTAACAATACGTGTGCACTTTCCTTGGGATTTATCTACAATGTTTGTCAATGATACAAAGTTGCAAACCAGGTCGCCATTATAAATTCCTCGGTTACGTGGTACACATACTGTGATGTATTTAATGTTATGTTTTGTCGTTGTTTCTTAAACATACTATAATTTTCTAAAAATCGATTATTATTAGTTAAATATGAAAATGTCCAAAGGCCCCCCCCCCTCTCTGGACCATCGTAGCAAGATACGGGCTAATATCTAGGAAATGAAGAACGTAAAGGATTTTCATTTGTGTCATCCCACGATATTTCTGGACTTATGAATGATGGTAAAAGTTAAGTTAAACCGACCAAAGGATGTGTGTATGTGTGTGTGTGGGTGTGTGGGTGTGGGTGTGAGAGAGAGAGAGAGAGAAAGAGAGAGTTTTAAAGTCAAACCGACGAGAGAGAGAGAGAGAGAGAGAGAGAGAGAGAGAGAGAGAGAGAGAGAGAGAGAGAGAGAGAGTTTTAAAGTCAAACCGACCAGTGAAAGAGAGAGAGAGAGAGGGAGAGAGAGAGAGTTAAATTGTTGGTGGTACTAGAGCAGAATAATGACTTTGATCAACTGTAAATATATTAAAATATTTTAATTACCTCTTTTTGGTTCGTCATTTCGCTTAGTTTATATTCCACATTAATTTCCAAGCGCCGGTACGTGAATGGCAGCGTTCATGTGAATGGCGTAGCTAACTATGTGTTTTTGTAGTGCTCTACTTTTATCATTAAAACCATCTTTCATGTTTATATCATAAGTATGTATTATATTCATTTAATCAATGTGAAGAAAAATAGAAACTAAAAAAGAAAACAATCAACTTATCAATATGCAAGGTAACTGTGAATAGCCACAAAAGGTATAGAACTACATTTTGTAGCGGACACACTCGGGGATATGAGGAGTTCATTCACTCGGTCAATACGCAGCTGTCTGTCGTAAATCTGAACTCCGTTCAAAGGGCAAATATATGTATTTGTATGTGATATAAATAAATATGTACAGTATGTACGCTGTTTCAATGATATACCACTCGTTGTATAAATTTTTCATTAATAGGAAACTCAGCAAGCATCGTTTCCTTTTAATGAAAAATTTATACATCTCGTGGTATATCATTGATACAGCGTACATATTATATATATATATATATATATATATATATATATATATATATATATATATATATATATATATATATATATATATATATATATATATATATATATACAATGATGGTAGGATCTAATCAAATAGATTTCTTGGTGATTTAATATTTGATTAATTAAATAATATTATTACATTTATAATTTTGCATTGCTTTTAATTACTGATTGTTTTATATCCCTGTATACTTTCTTTTCATCGATGTTAGTGCTAAACACATTTAGCTTATTTCCAAGACCAAATAATTCTTGCATTGTTGACCATTATAAATTCCTGGTATCTTTTTTTTTAGTATCTGAGGAACACCAAACATGTTATCTTGCGGACATCTCCTGTGCCGTAAGAATGACTATTCTCCTTCATGTCGGTGTAAATGTTATCAGTCTCTACATAAACACATAACGAATCTTTATCTTACATTAAAAGTTTAATTTTCACAATGTTTTATGGGGATTGTTGCTGTTACAAAAGCATTTTTTCTTACGTCACTGTAAAGTCACTGTAAAGTAACGCCATATTTTGCAAATAAAATATCCTTTTGAATTTTACAATATTTATTATCGTTACTACATATATTACATTCGTTCTCTTTCCTAATGTTTTTATCTATTTTCCGAAGACAGTGTTATTCATCAGTTTAAACAAATCTCTATTCAAAGTCATTGGTGGCATATTGTCTCAAAGATGTTTTCAGTTCAATGAAAGATTTTCGTCATGGTTTTAGATACAATAAACTCTTTGTATATTTTCCCCTGTTATTCCAAACTTAACATACAACTTATAACACTGGTCTACAGTCAAAATGCTTCCGAAATAAATGTAGTCAAACTTTACTCATTCTGGGTCACTGAGAACGAAAATGATGCTTAAAATTTAAGACTGGCTCGAGGTTATAAAGATATGATACTGAGTCAGTATATATGACACATGACTTGGGAATGGCGGAGGATAAGTGAGTTATAATGGAAAGATATATTTGTAACTTCTTCAAAATTATCACATAACATGAAATTATTTTCTTTACGTAGTAATCCTGAAGATAACCAACAGAATAACCAACAGAATCGAATTTTAAATGTTACAGGACATCACCAGCATACCGCTAATAAGCTTCGGTTATTCCGGATCGACTAAGGTTTGAATGCAATTTTATTGGTGGTAAATTATTTTATGTTTAAACAGAAATAAAGGAACCAAGTCAGGATATGACAAACAAGAAGACAAACTTTGAAAATAGTAATAACTCAGCATGGAAAATAAACTGATCCCTAAGTATTACACGACTCCAGCAGAGAGAGCTCTGAAAATCAGATAGATTTATGGAATAAAGGGATTAAATTGTCGCCCACATCTAAAGGAAACATAACACTATGGATAGACATACAATAATTCAGCCGTGATATTTTTTTCACATTTCTGAGTATGAAGGAAAAAGAAAACACATAAAAGTACAAGGTCGTATAATATGCTATTCAAACTGAAAATAATCACAAACAAGTTAGAACACGTCGCAACGTGACCGACAAACATCGAAATCCTTGTTAGATGTCGTCAGTTACTATCATAAAAGCAGACAAGGGTGGAGCTGTTCTGTTATAGCTACGAACAGTGATATGTAAAGACACAATATAATAGAAATATGTAATGACCAAGAATTCTACCAAGAAATGAGAGACTGGTCCCTTTTAAATTGGGGGCGTGCGCGTTTGTTTGTGTGAGTGTGCGGTGATTGGGTGAAGTCAAGAGTTTCTCTGGAACCGTATTTTTTCTTTTACCTGTAAATATATTATTTTTTTCTTCAAATAGCAATATAAGCAGCTCCTTTATTCTACAAATCTGAAATAATTTTTTTTAGTTAATTGGGGGCCTCAAATTTACCCTTCCCTCCATTGAAAAATATGGAAATAAACCACATCTATATATAGTAAAAGATTATTAATGATTTTTTTTTTTTAAATACTTTTGCTGCTTCCCGAAAATCCCCAAAATGTATACCATCACAGAAGAAATTCAGCAGCAAGCTTCGGAATTGATACCAATAAATACGCCTGATGATTAAAAATTTGAACCCATCGTAGGAGGGCCTACAAGATGCTTAAGATATTATTAAAACTACTTCGCAAAAAAGCTTCGAGTTTCTTATGGGAATTTTCTCAAACAATTACTATGCATCATAACCGCACACTTGCTACATTTTGTATGATAAACTTATAAGCAAATACTCCATCTGGCCATGGAATAGAAGCAGTGAAATTTGAATAAATAAGAGAAGTTAAAACATAAATTCATGATTCAGCCACGAATTTATAAACGAATCCCTTAAACTGGTTCTTGAACGGAATAACTACATACTGAGGAAATGCACAGCTATGGTACTAAAGTTGTAACTGCGGTTTCTACCTTAGTACTTGGAAGATGCATTTAACAGAACGATGGAGAAACACGGAAAAGAATTTAGATTTTTTTTTTTAAAGAAGTGGAAGGAAATTTTAGACGACTATTTCAAACCATGGAATGAGCTTATATTCTTTCAGGAACTTCGTAAATTACATCCAGCTATAAAATTCACAAACAAGGGACTGGTGCTCTAATAGACAAAGAGAATGTTCAGGCATGAGATAATACCGCGTCTTCTTTTGAACTGATGGAATCATCTCTTAATTCTTAAGCAATAACACAATTGTCGAAATACCGCCTGTGTCAGTCATACTGGACGTTAAGGACCTAACCATTTCGCTTAACATCAACTAGATATTACAGGAAGTCTTTTGGTGAAAACCCCATATCAATATGACCATCCATTCCAGGCAGTTAATGATAACAAAACTTTCACGCTAGCCATCATGACAGCCATATTAAAGACAAGATTTCTTTCTCTCATTTAAAACCAAATAAACGCGATAAATTTGGTAAACCCCCCCCCCTCAAAAAAACCCCAAACAAACTTGTTGATATGGACATCCATTCAGGAGGAACAGCAATAATAAAATGTTAAAGATGATTGCCATGGCAACCATACTGGTTGTCAGATCAGCATCAGTTTGATTTAGGACCAACAAGGCGCTGAAAATGTCTTCTGGTGAAAACAAGAACAAACACAAAAACATCGAAAAAAAACCATCAAAACAAAAACAAAAAAAACCAACAAAACTCCTACCTCCCGAATCGTATCAGTATGATATTGGCTGAAATAAGATTTTCAAGATGGCTGTTAATGTGATCATACTGAATGTTATACTGACACTGACATAGAAAACCAATAATAAAAGAATATTTAAATTTATTAAACTTTTTAACAATGCCATTAGTTTAACTTCGCTGCTACTGGTCAGTATCCTGTGGTATTGACTGTATTTAAGTAAAAGTATTGAACTCTTTCCTTATATGGAAAACATATGCCCGCATTTGATGAACTACTTCCAGCTATGGTTAAAGAAAAACATTGACAGAAACATCAAATGATGTCCATGTCATAAATCTGAAACCCAATACTGATAAAAGTGCTGGAGAACTGACTGTCTGAGAATTATGTCTGGTATTGCTTTTTAAACAACATCCAAAGAAAATACATGTTGTCCAAATTAAAGAGAATCTGAATCGAGTACAACCAAAGAAAATATCTATTGTCAAAATTAAAGAGAATCTGAATCGAGTACTACCAAAGAAATTATCTATTGTCCAAATTAAAGAGAATCTGAATCAAAGACTTAAACTGCATCAAGAAAAAATAAAGATGATTTACACAAATATAAAAAAGGACTGGTAGTGATCACCAGTTATTGCCATTAGCATGAGAGAGAGAGAGAAAGAGAGAGAGAGAAAACGAGTCAAATTATATCAATAAACAACTTCGATTTCACGTCAACAGTGAACTTTTATCCATCCTAGTAGCACCATCTTATCCTGCAGTCAACTAGAAATTTAATGAAATGCAAGTTACTCCAAAATGAAATCTATATCTGTATATTCAGGCACCAGTATTACCTAAGCCACAACGCTCAGGCTATAATCCTGATGCACAATGCGCATTAAAAATTTACACACCACCATGATAACAGCACCATAATAAAGGTGATCACAAAGACCACATTTACACACAATATTTCTGGCTCATGTTTCATAATTGTATCTTAAAGTTTCACTGATGTATTGCATCCTTTGTTCGTTATAACAATATTTAATTTAAAATGGGGGTCCCAAGTGGCCGAGTGGTCTAAAGCGCTCTCCGTTACGGATCACTGTCATCTCACCTCTGTCTGCGTGGGTTCGAGTCTCAGATTCGGCAAATGTAGATATGTGAGAAAGCTTGCCAGTAGCTTCTCGTGTGTCGGTGGTTCTTCCCGGGGATTTCCTGGGTTCTTCCTCCACCATTAATACTGGCCCCATGTATAGCCTATTGTGTGCTGAAAAATGGCGTTAAGCCCTACAACAACAACATCATTTTAAAATAACATTCCATCCTCTTTAGCAGACCAAGTTCTGTCTACTGAAAATGAAAATCATGCCAGGCACATGTGCACTTTTACAGCAGTAAAGGAGTTTATATTACTGTGCTCATATTTCATTCAATAAAGCAGTGAAATAACTTTTGACTGTGTTATTAATATAATCTTACAATCAGTATGCTTGTTTTTTTTTAAAAGTATATAATAAAAAAGGTAACTATAAAATAATATTGGGCCATCGTTCATGTGGAGTTGAATAACCTCACTAACTTGTGCATTCTGTGTCACATGACAAACAGTCCACTATTTTTTAATAATCTGTTAATAACCTGTATTTATTGGTATGTATATTTATTCTGTGTGCTTGACCTTTGTCCATGACTGAGGATAAAGGTTTTGTCTTGTTTGTAAGTTATAAATAGGTTGTTATTGATGTCTCTGTTCAAGGTCTATTTTTTAAAAGAAATTTAGATGGTTCTGGAAGAGAACTTTTAACCCATATCCTGGTCATTTTGTTGTCTTAGATTTTTATATAAGGTTCTGATAAACAGATTTAATTCCTCCTTTAAGTTCAGTCTGTAAATATTATTCATTTGGAATTGCAAAGTGCTCACTGACACTGGGATAAAAATTGCCATTTTGGGATTACTGTGAATTCTTTCTAAGACATTCTGGATTATATCACTGTAATACATCAAAACTACTGACACATCAGCTAATCCAAGACAACTGGCACATCAGCACATTCAATACTGAATTCATTTTGGAACACTATACATTTGACTTGTGATAGAACTTTT
Organism: Megalonaias nervosa; assembly: GCA_016617855.1. Taxonomy (NCBI): domain Eukaryota; kingdom Metazoa; phylum Mollusca; class Bivalvia; order Unionida; family Unionidae; genus Megalonaias; species Megalonaias nervosa. Next base: position 91,681 of record JAECUM010003303.1, on the reverse strand, counting down.
AATTTTGTTTGGGATTTAAATCACAATACTGAAAGTTCCTTTTAAATCTTCATTTTGTATTCTAGGAAATCAATTTCTTCTTGAATGATACTAAACTTTTTCGTTTTGCTTTTTCAGTTACTTAATTTAAGACCATAAAGTCATAACATTATCAAAAGTTAATAACATGTACATCTACCATATTTATCAAACAAAATACTTTAAGTACGTAAACAAAAATGCAGATTCAGCTGTCAGGGGTAACAGAATAACTCCCATCAAATTTGTAGAAGCAATCTACAAATGGAATGGAGAAAATGGAAAATATACTCAGAAATAAATATTTTAATATTTACTGTAGCAAGATGTTTCATTCTTTATTCAGCTTTACAAGAGTACAGTATATGTTTCCTTTTAATATAAAAGTTTTACCAAACTTCATTTAAATAGATCACATTTCTTAAGAATCCATTAGTGTTCACACTCTTTCTCTTGTTTTCTCTCATAAAGGTAGCCATGAAACTTGGCTGTTACTATGACAAATTGCCATTGAGAAATATACACTATACATGTACTATAACTGTAACAAAATTAATGAAGTAAATGTCTGAAATGAAAGTAAGTTAACAATATAAATAAACCTCTTAAAACATGATAAAATATGGTCTGCCTTAAGGCACATGACCAAGTCAGTAAATAAAATCGACAACACAAATGCATATGTATGTATCAAAAAATGCTAATCCTTCTGAACTAATATTTGTACAGGCCTTGAAAGTTTCCAACTTTATCCACTTCCATTTAAAAGAAATCTTCCTTATGATATAGAAAGTAGTCTAAGTGGTTCTTTTCTGCAACTATTACATGCAGTGAAGGTCAGGCATTAATATTAAAAAAAAAATTCAAACTGATTGAGGGACAAATGAAAAAATTTAAAAAAAATGAAATGAAGATGTCTGTATACAGTATTTTATCTATTAATAGGAATTTGGATGCATACACATACACTACATGATACCAAACCTGGTTTGTGTTAGTAATTTATTATATGACTACTGTGTTATTTAATATATCCATAATTTTGGAAATGTAATCCATATAATAACCTCTCAAGATGTCACAAATGGCATCATGCCTGGCAAAGACATAATGACTGAGGCATGCAATGTATTTCAAAGTCACTGCACTCACTTTTCTGCAATTTTGTCTACAAGATGGTGGATCAACTCAAGAAATCTGTCATGTTTAAAGAACTGTAAAAAAAGGAAGGAAAGGACACAAAACAATGTTGACCATCAAGTATATGGTCTCTTGTTATGTTAATGGAACCATGCTTTTCACATCAGGAATAATCAACTGTACAGATGGCATTAACCGACACATTTCTATTTGGTGTTAATGAGGATGAGTTATGCAAACTAAATGTAAAAAGTGAAACATAAATCATGGGATGAAATGTTTCACATATTCTGAAGCAATGGCAGAACTCAACAGCTTTGCTTTCATTCAAGATCAACTAGATACCACTGTTAAGTCTTTTAGTGTAAACCAGATGTTAATATGCCATCCATTCTGTAGTAGTAGTGATAAGATGATTTCAAGATGGCCACTGTGGTGGCCATACTGGATTTTACATTGGCACCATTTCCATTTAGGACCTTCTAGAGATCATAATAAACTGTAGGTGAAAACCACATAATAATATGACCATCTGTCAGGAGTAGCAATCACTAGATTTTCAAGATGGCTAACACAAATGGGCACAATTGCCATTAGGACCAACTAAATCTTGGGATGAATACTTGTGTGTGTAGTTTCATGGCAATCCTCTCTGTAGTTTAAGAATAGCAATAACAAACTTGTGATAACAGATTCAAGACAATCACATATGCTCTTCTGGTCATGACTAGTGGGACTAAAAACTGAATGAGTGAAGGGTAAACTTGAGCTATGAGTGATGAGTGCAACACAAACATGGGCCACACTCACTACAGTTCACTTTGCAGAGACTTAAAGAAAAAGTTTGGAGAAGATCGGCATTCAAGAGCCAAATCTCCTTTAAATGATTCTCAGGGACACTGAAAACTCATTTAAGGTCATTTCAATATTGAGCTACATGTAAAATTTGGTTGAAATCCAACAAACCCTGGTAAAGTTAACCTGATGAAACCAAAGTCAGGAAAACAGGCAATCTGGGGCACGATTCCTCTAAACTATGTGATGGAATGAAGGAAACCAGATCTCATTAATGTAAAGCTACATGCCAAATTTGGTTTAAATCCAACAAATCTTGGTAAACTTAAACTGTGGAAATCCAATTCTGGAGGTTGGGCAAACAGGTGGCATAATTGCTATAAATTAAATCAAGGAATACTGGGGATAAAGATCATAGAAAGTCTAATCAATATTAAGCTGTATTCCAATTCTGGTTTAAAACCAGTAATCCTTGGTTAAAATGTCAAAAAGAACTCAGGAAAACAAGGAAACATGAGACAGAACTCCTCGAAATAACTACACTTAAGGCTGAAAATGGTATTCTTTTGAGATCTTATTGATAAAAAACTGTATACCAGATTTCGTTAAATCCAACGATTCCCAGTAAAGTCATCTTGCAGATAATAAACTGTTGACAGACCAATGTGATTACTTTATGACTGTTGATTTATTGAGCAGATTCCTAATTAGTGTATCTATACTAAATTAATACTCAAATATATAAATGAAACTGTTCAATTCTGTATAAAAAAAAAAAAAACATTACTTCAGCGTGGAAGTGACAGTATGCTACTTTCTAAATAACAACAATACTTTATATTCAACAAAGACGAATTCAACAGAAGGATCTCATTTACTCTCAAACCACATAATTTCATTCCTACAAATATTTCCAATTTTACAAAAATCCCAAGCAAATGGATAAATTTCTAGTAACCATATTTTCAGTTCGTCTTTGGCCACCATTTGTTTATAGAAAATATACATATTTTTCAATTACAATTTTTCATGTCTTGCTACTTTTGTAGAAGAGTTTTATTTATAATCTTACGTTTCTCACTGGACAAGAAAGACAATCTATGGTATTTGCTTACCTTCCCATTTGATTGTATCACACAGCCACATGAATTTATAATTTCTAACTTGATTGTTGCCAGGTGGCCCCTAACATTGTCATCTTGTTCATGTTTGAAACCAAATGAAGGTTTCTATGCAAAAATCTTGACAGACTGCTCACCATTCTTTACTGGTTTCTAGAACAGTCCATTTTCTGTAAAAACTGTCCTTTGCATCCATTATTTGCAATGTCTAGTTTAAATATTTCTAAAAAGAATAAAAACATAAGGCTGAAACTCTTGCAGACATGTGTTCAAAGGGATGTAACTAAAAAATTTATGAACATTTACTGAATTATTCAGAACCCAAAATGGAGAACTACATCACAGCTCTTGTGTCAAAGAAAATAAAAGACTTGCTCAAACAAATATGGTGATAGAGTTGTTAAAGAAACTCTTGTTTGGCTTGAAATGTGAACAAGTTAACAATGTTAGAGACCCCCTGGCATAAATTAGGTTAAAAATTGTAACTGATAAATAAAATGACTAATTTTTGTGCAATATTATATCCCTGATGATTTCATTTTGAAACTTGGTAGGGGGAGCAAGGCTAACAAATGGGAGATAAGTAAATATTATAATACTATAAAACATCCAAGTCATGTTGTGGTAAATGAAAAACTTTATTTTAAGCTGCCAAACATATTGATACGGCTGATTTTAGAAACACAACCTCACAAATATTTAACAACACATATGGCAGGGGAAGTGGATTACCACTACTACTAAAATATAGTTTCCTTCGAATGTCTATCCTGAACTGAGAAAGCATTTAGAGTTTATTTAATTCCTTCAGTAAGGTATTAAGAAATAACTAACAAACTATGTTGCATATGGTATCAAGAGACTGCACACTGGCTGTTGCTGAAAGTACATTCAGTTGGGAAACCAGTTAATTTGCAGGGGAAATAACTGTATTATGATTCAGAACACTGCTAAATTAGAAGAATATCAAAGAAAGTATCCTAAATTGATATCTGGTACAAGAATTGGGGCATTTCACTTTTAAAAATAAAATAAATAAAATGAATAAGATAAAATTAAAAGCATCAGGCATATTGGTGCTACTAACAAACTACAAGTCATAAGAATGAACAAGATAAAATAACACACCATGGGTATTGATAGTCACTGCTTGTTTGTTATTATAATATTTACCATTATGCAAAGGCCAAAACAGTTTAATGCAATCAATAATTCACATTCAGCATCATATTTCCCCTATCACTTAAAATTGCTGTAAAATAAAGAGACAACTAAAGGCAAATAATAATCAAATACTTTCTAATTAATTACGAAACATCACTTACACAAGCCACAAGCATGGACCCTTCCTTGCAACCAAGAAACCTTTGAAATAAGTCCACCACTATCTAGAAAGTTGGAAGGTATTATGTTACTTTTGGAAGCAGAGAAATGGCTTGCTTATCATTAGAAATAGCTATGACAAGCTACATGCATAAATAAAATTATCGAAAATTGGTGGAACCATGTTTTTTCACTTTTCAACAGCTAACATTGTTGAAAACTGTACTGCTTATATGTCACCCTTTATTGAGAGAAAACTGTTAGACTCAAAGTTTTAATTTTGTTTGACACTTCCATGGCTGACAATACTAAAGCCTGCCCCCCATCATGTACCAGACAAATATTGAGGACTTAGTTACAGTGGATAATAATGCTTTAAAAAATATAATCTAGCACAAAATAGATCCTAATTTCAGGTGTTTTATATACGGTCATGAATTTATAAGTACTGGAATATAATGTAGTTTGCTATTAGTCTTGTATAAGTTTCAGTACCAGATCAAACAAACTGAAATCATTTTATTGATTGTGTAAGTAATGTTTAGGACTAAACATTCTACAAATAATCCTACCTGCTACTAAAATACACTATTGCTTTAACAGTCTGTACTAAATTTCCTTGAAGGCATTGACACTCTACTGGGGATTAAAATTTTTTTTACAGCTGTGGTGGACATATTGGATGTCTAATTGGCACCACTTTCATTTAAGACAAAGTAGACATCATTATAAATCTTTTGGTCAAAACTCTAAGTGATGATGATCATCAATTCCAGAGAAGTAGTAACAAGATTTTCACAACAAATTGCAAGGCAGCCATAATGCACATATTCAACATTTGCTGAAATTTTTTTTAAGAACCACATATGGACACATTTTCATTAAGGGTCAACTAGGTATCATAAGAAGCCTATTGGTGAAAACCCCATGCTCATGTAGGCATCAATTTAGAACCAAGTAGACACCATAAAGAACTCTTCTGATGAAAACCCCAACTTTCCCTTTAATAGGAGTAGCAAAAACCTCATACTTAAATGACCATCCTTTCAGGAGGAGAACTAATAACAAGATTTGTACCTGACTACTGTGTGGTGGCCATATTGGATGTCAGGTCAGCAACATGCTCATTTAAGACCAACTAGGCTTCAATAGATTTCTTCGGGTAAAAACTCCACATCAATATTAACTTTCTGTTCAAAAGGAGTTGCAATAAGATTTTCAAAATGACAGCCATGGTGGCCATATTGGACTTCTTATTGGCTACATTTTTCTTTAGGACCAACTAGACATCCTAAGTAGTCTTTAAGTGAAAACCACATGCTGATATGACCATCCATTGTGGAAAAGTAGCAAAAAAAATGTTCAAGGTGGCCACTATGGCAGCCATATTAGACCTTAGATCAGTACCATTTTCATTTTGGTCTAACTAGACATCATAAGAAGTCTGTGTTGACACAACCAGCCATTAAGAAGTAACAGTGATAAGATTTTCAAGAGGGTTGCCATGGTGGCTATACTGGAAGTCAGATTGGCATCATTGTTATTTAGGACCAAAAAGACATCATAAGAAGTTTTGTAGTGAAAACCCCATGTAGATGTGACCAACCATTCTTGAAGGAGTAGTAATAACAAGATTTTCAAGATGGCCACTCTGGAGGTCATATTGGATGTTCAAGCAGCACTATTTTGATCTGGGACTAGCTAGACCATGGGATGAATGTGTCTATAAAGTTTCATGGCAATCATCCAAGTAGTTTTGGAAGAGTAGTGATAAACTGCTGTTAGCAGATGGAGGACTGGACGATGGACAACAGACCATCCCATAAATTCTTCTGGTCTATAACCAGTCAAGCTAAAATTACAGTCAAGACTCATCTCATCATGTCTACTTTCATTGCTTTTATTTAATGACAAACTCTGCAACCAATCCAAGTTCTATTATGTGGTAGATGACAGTAAGAGATTAAAACACAGCATATTCTTTTGCTTCATATGAAGTTTTCTGTTTCAAAATACTTGCATTTTCTTGTGGACTGAAACTAGATGAAACAAGGCAAGAATGTCCATTTCATTCATTTATGTACATGTAAAGAGTGCTTTGTGACTTAAGGTATAGAATAATGTTATATGTTGAATTCGGTTGCTAGGGGTTGGAGTTTTAACTTGCTTGTTTGTTTTTGGACACCAAATGAAATATTTAGTGTTTATAGACAGACAAAAAGTAATTATTTTTGGCATCCAAAAATGTCCTGAAAATATGGTGTACCTAGAAAACTGATCTTTGACTGAATTTTGCCATCTCTCACATATATAATTTTTGTAGTTATAGGAGCATTACAAAACTTTCAGTCTTGGGAATGACTTCGGACATATAGAATCAAACTTGTGAATTCACACTGAAGAGAGAATCACATCAAATGGTTTGGAATTCAAAGCTTTGGTAAGTTCATGCCTGAAAACTGAAATACTGAGGTAAACCTTGTTCTCCAGGAAGTACACATGAAACTGACAAAGATACAAGCATCCATGTGATGCAAGTTATGTGGAAATAAAAAATATCATTCAAGATAGGAACATCGATACAAACATCTATCTGGTATGATGCAGATGATCTGACAACACAATGTGTACAACAAACTGATCATTTTCTTAAGTAAAAACAGAAACGAGAAAACAGAACAAGAAATGTTATGGAAGATATGTCTTAAGTTAGGAAAGCTCACATGCAACTAGTTATAGTGTATTGGATTGTGAAAGTTAGGTTATGCTAACAGACTTTTAATGATGTAATACTCTTATAACTGTATCATATATAAAGTTTGAAAACAGCACAATCAAGAGTGACAAAGATATGTACATAATGCAAAAATTTGCCAAGATCACTGGTTCATGAGAAGTAGGTCACACTGACCTATGTTTTAATAACTATTAGAATATATGCACATGCCACATAAATGAAAACAAATGCTAATGTTTGTGAATTCTGATCTTTGTGCCAAAAAATTAACTTTATGTTAAAGATGATACTAACAACTACAACACTGTTGTCATGGCATATGATGTCCCACACTTTTTCAGTAAACACCTAAACAGAAAAAAGCAATTACATGTAAATAAATATTTTTCTTTCATGAGGTATGTTTTCTTTCATAAATAACATGTTTAACAATATATTGCCCATTTTTTAAGCTTTAATCACATATTTGCCCACATAAAGCTTTTTAGGTTTTTAGATGTACATTGTCCCATGTCTTCCAGTACCATCTCCAATGTCCAATTCCAATTCATCATGTAGATGAACCCGACTCAGAGAGGATGATGCTATTGCAATATCCGGCATTGCGTCGCTCAGTGTGCTCCTTGTACTGCTCAAAGTTCCACTTCTATTCTGGTAGTCAATGTCACTACTAGAGCTTCCATTAGGCTGAAAGGAAGTGTATGGAAATTGGTTTGGAATCTTTTGAAAGAGCTAAATTATTTACCTTTATTAAAGGGTTCATAACATATTAAAAGTGTGAAACACAACATACTGCCCTAACCAAATTAAACCTGATTCAACAGAAATATTTTGTGTTAAAATTATAGTACTTCCAAGTAGAACTGTGTTGTTCAAACTATCATTTTCACAGCTTTTGTACTTCCAAGAAGAACATTTTTATTGTTAAAACTATCAATTTCACAGCTTTTTCACATCTTCACTAGCCAAGGTTCCGATATGTTAACCCTATCTAAACCTTGGTAGACTGATACTTCAGTGCTTTGTCCTAGCGACTTCTATCGGATCTCATAGTTGCATACCTTAGTATGTAATGCCAACTAACCAACAGTGTGAATCTGTGGTGCTTTGCACATTGGCCAAAAATTGTAGAGGCAATTGACTTCAAAAGGATACTTTGTAAGTTTAACACTGAAAGTCTGACTACATACCAGGGAGAAGCCTTACAGGTGTATTGGAGGAAAGGATGTATTTGTACAAAAATTGCTTACTTATGAGTCACTTCCAGCTGTGTGCTCACCTTTTCTTGATCACGCAGGAACAATGTTCAAATTTGAACAAGTTGATTTTGACTGGATGCGATGGCATGCCACCGCATCCAGTGAAATTCACAGACCCAAAGCAATTAAATACCTGACCAATCCACCAAGGTGTAGATGAGGTTAACATATTGGAACTATGGCTAGCGCAGACGGTAAAACCAAAGTTTGGAATAAGATGGGTATTCAGGAGCCAAAACTCTTTCAAATGATGATATGGAAAGCAGAAAATCCAACTGATTCAAGGTCTCAGCAACATGTAGATGCATTCTAACTTTGGCAAAAATGCAACATTCCTTAGTAAAGTAATGGTGTGGAAAGCAAAGTTAGAAGGATGATGAATCAAGGTCCATAACTCTTCTAAATGATAAAATGTGGAACACTTGAAATTAAACTCATTGAAAGTCGTATCAATTCTGGCTCAATTGTACCAAAACTTAGTAAAGTTATGCAGCCAAAGTCAGAAGGATAGAAAATCGAAGGCTGTATTTCCTGTAAAGGATGTCATGGAATGCTGGAAATGAAGCTCGTGGTGTCATCAATCTGGAAACCTGATGTCAAATTTGGTTGAAATTTAATAGATTTGGGGGATGTTTTCTTATGGAAACCAATGTCAGGAGGATGGGCAATCAGGGGGCCATAAATCTTCAAAATGAGACTGAACCCAAATAGCTACATTAAAGTCTACTTGATGTATATACTAATTTCACAGTAATGCGATCTTGACTGCTAGATCACCCTGAGTTGTCAGCATTAGAAAATAAAGACTGTTATGAGATTTGAAAACCTGAGTCATGATCTTGATTATTTTTATGCTAACAAGATGTGATCTGGCAATCAAGAATGAATTACTAAGATAATGATATTCTTGTTATATATCTATCAATTTTCTGATAATCAAATCACTATACTTAACTGCTTAACGCAGTGGCTCCCAACCAACACCCAGGTCATGACCCAAATCATGGTCACTAGGACATTCTGGATGGTCTTGAGGGTTTTGTGTTCCTAAGAGTGGCAATACTGATCAAAATGTGGAAACGGGGTAATGAGGCTTAGAAACAATACTTAATAGGGTTGTGGCCCAAAAAGGTTGTGAACCAATGGCTTAACGTTCCAACCTTTTTAATACAAACTTCATCTTTTTATATATATATATATATATACACACACACACACACATAATTTACAATTACTGTGCAGTTGTCAAATTTCAATAGCTGAATGACCCTAACATTTTCTCTCCAAGACCAGGCTAAAAATAGTGTGGGAAGCTCTGATGGGGACTTGGCATGAAAATGACGGCATTTTTTTGAGTTATGTATTGTTATGAATATTTAATTTCTATTGTGTGCTTGACCTTTGCCCATGATTGAGGATAAGAGTTTAATTGTGTACCATAATTAGCATATGCAACATTGATAGACTTACCTCTTCTGTTGCTGGCCCACTGTTGTAGGACTTAGATGGGGACAATGGGGGAACACATTGCACTGGTTTGGTACGGTTACTACTGTATTTCTGATGAGCACTAAATTGTAGGATTGATTTATGTCTTGTGGGTGCTGTTCTTTTGAACTGACATTCAACATACTGAGGTCTCTCAATAAACTGAGCAATGGGGTCCTGAGGATGATAGTAACTGCTATTCTTAAGAACTTCCACAGTTAAGTCAGGCAGTCCAAATTCACGCACCACTCTCAACTGAATCTGATACATGATGGCCCTGCAATCCACACATGCAAGTCCTAGTGCCCTCTGGATCTGTTTGCTGCTCTGTATCTCTTGTTCTCGGCTCACCATTAAGGACAGGGTGTTGCTGTCAGGAACTGATGGAAAGAAGAAATGGACTTAAACCAGAGCACTGCTGTTGAAACCAGAACTATTTCTAGCTGAATAAAAAAAGGTTGAAAGTCAAATAACCAAGCAAAGTGGGCAAAATTTCCTTTTAAAACTGTCTGGGAATTTCCCACAAATATTCCCAAATGTGGACAAAAAACTATTCTCTGTTGCTTGACTTTGCCATGAAACTGCACGAAGTGAAGCATAAACTTAGCTTGCTTAAGCCAAATATGATGTAAACAGTATAGAAACTCAGCAAACAGGCACAAGTTGTATTTTTCAATGGAAAGATTTCAGACAACTTAAAATGATAGCTTAGTACATGTATATTCTGTAAATCTCAATATTTCAGTCATTCAAATTTAATGTTTCTTTCTAACAGTACATCTGCAACATAAAATTTAATTATCAATGTGCAAAGAAATTAATTTTTTTTAATATTAGTTTTATTTTTTCTTTGGCCTCTTTGAATGTTTTCTTAAATAAAATTTCTCTCAGGGTAAAATAAGTATTGGATATTACCACTGCCTTTGACATGCATCTGTCATTGATTTTACCAAAGGTAATTTAATCCTCATTTAAGCACTACTGAAAAAGACAAAGAAGTTTGGTAGCCTACTATAGTAGCTTCATTCAAACAAGTTGGCTAACAATAGTTGGAGGTCTATGGTCTTTCTTTATATAAACACAAGTCCTTCAAAAGAACTGTCAATCTACAGGGTGAAATGAATTTAGAGGAATTTAAAATAACATAATTTCTTGTTTTTAACTGGAGTGTTGAAACCAGTATTACCAAGATTTTCTTAACTGCTATTGCAGCCATAATGCATGTCAGATTGAGATCATTTTCATTTAGGACAAACTATACATCATTAAAAGTGAAAACTTCATGCTGATACAACTTTCATTTAGGTGAAGTTGTAAGGAGGAGTAGTTATAACAAGTGGTAGCCATATTGGATGTTATATCAGCACCATTTGCATTTAGGATCAACTAGACATCATCAGAAGTATTCATCTACCCCCCTCCCCACCCCCTGCCCCCAGGCTGATATGACTTTAAATTCAGGTAAAGTAGTAATAAGATTTTAAATATGGCTGACATGGTGGCCATACTGAACATCAGACTGGCACCATTTTGATTGAGGACCAAGTAGACATCATAAATTTGTTCAGTAAAAACTCCACATTGATATAACAACCCATTCCAGAGAAGTTGGCTGCTGTGTTGGCCATATTGGACATCAGAGTTGTATCATTTTCATTTAGGACCAACTAGGCATCATAAGAAGAATTCTGATGAAAATCTGATTTCAAATGACTTTCTGTCCTGGAGTAGCAATGACAAAATATTCAAGATTACTGCTGTGGTGGCCATATTGGATGTCAAATTTGCACCATTTTGATAAAGAACCAACTAGGTATCATAAGAAGTCTTTTAGTGAAAACCCCATGTTGATATGAAAATCCATTCACATGTAGATATAACAAGATTTTCTTGCTGGCATTTGTGGTGTCCATACTGGATATCTGAACAGCACCATTTTCATTAAGGGTCAACTACACCAGGAATCTGAATGTGTAAGTGTGTGTGTGTGTGAGTGTGTGTAAAGTTTCAAAGCAATCCTCCAAGTTGACCTTGAAGAGGACCTCCTATATGGTATATGACACACCTTCTTGCAATGATGTCCAAATTTCATCCTTAAATCTCAAAAAGCTTGAAAGTTATTGTTCATAAAGGAAAGTGTGATGGAAAACAAAATACTGAACTGTGGCCTTGATCTTGGAGATAGATCAGTCAATCTAGTATGTACACACCTTCCAGCAATGATGTGTAAGTATAGGAATTTTTATCCCTAAAATTCAGAAGCTTTAAAGTTATGAAGTGGATGGAAAAGTTTGATGAAAATGTAAAATATTGAGCCGAGACCTTGAACTTGAAGACAGGACCCCCCCAAATGTGGTATGTGACAAACCTTGTAGTGATGATGTATATGAAATTTCATCCCTTATGAAATGACTTTCAGGTTATAGTGGAAGGGAAGGGTGATTGAAAAATGGAAATACTGAGTCATGACCTTGATCCTGATGATAACATTCCCAATGTGGTACATGACACACCATCTAGTAATTATATACAAATAATCCAAATTAATCTCAAATGACTTTAAAGTTATATACCGATGGGGATCTAGAAAACACAAAATACAAACTGGATTGGTCACTATACTGTGTCCATAGGCATTTAACTCCAATTGCCTTAAAGTGTGGTGATCAATTTCGAACCCTAAAAATTGTTTTCTGTTCCAGCATGTTTTAGTACTACCGGTAGTACTGTTTTCATGATAATGAAATTAATCACAAGTACACAGCAAAATCAGGCCGCCATTTTTTATTATACTTCAGACACCCCCCAAAATATGTGCGTTTCCAGTTGGCCAATTGTCCCTGTTTTTCATTGCCAACCCTAGCACTTTTTACCCTGGGTAAAAAAAAAATAATTAAAAAATATTCCTGAAATTTATTTGTGCATCTAATTGAGCTGGTTTTGCCCAGTACTTGAAACACTAGCTACATTACATATACTAATCATTATAATATATGTATACTGTTCAAAGAAGAAACAAAAACAAAATCAAAGTCACATACCTACCATAATTTTAAAATCAGAATAATAGGAAACAAATTTTTTTTCTTCTTTTTATCTTATAGAGCCTTAAGATATGATATGCACTGAGACTGGACAAAGACCATAAATGGAACTGATAGTACTACAGGGGTAGTAGTGACAAAAACATTTTTTTAGACAGTCATCATGGCAGCCATTTTCATTTAGGACCAACTAGGAATCGTAAGTCTGTTGAAAGAGCCATCCATTTGGAGTGGAGTAGAGATAACAATATTTTCAAAATATGACTGTTCAGGTGTTGCAATGAAAAGGCATTTAAGATGGCTGCAGTAGCAGCAATATTGGACTTCAGATCAGCACCATTTTCACTCAAGACCAATTGAACATAAGTTTTCTGGTGAAAACCCCACATCAATAATACTTTCTGTTCAACACTTTCTATTCAATTACAGTTCTGAGTATAGAATTTTACAGATGGCTGCCATGGTAACCATATTGGATGTCAGATAGGTATTTATATTCAGCACCAGCTAGACATCATAAGAAGTCTTTTCATGAAACCCCATGTTGATATAACCATCCATTTAAGAGGAGTAGCGATAACAAGGTTTTCAAGATGGCTGCTGTGGTGGCCATATGAACATCAGATCGGCATCATTTTCAATTTTTACCAAGTAGACATCATAAGAAGTCTTTCAGGGAAAACAAGTGTTTTTCCTATTCCACTGGTTTTAAAATTAGGGTAGTTGGGGTTCTTTTGGCTTTTTTATAAACATTATATATATGATAATGATTAGTATATATAACATTCTAAGTGCACCAAGTACTGGGCTAAACAGGCTCAATTAGATGCACAAATCAATTTTGGGAATTTTCTTGGGGAATTATTTAGGTTTTGAATTTTTTTTTAAAAATTACGGGGGGAGTGCTAGGGTCGCATTCGAAAAATAGGGATAGTCAACCAACAAGAAACACATATTTTTTTGGGCCTAAGTGAAACTCCATGTTGATATGACCATCCATTCAGGTGGAGAGGCAATAAAAACATTTTCAAGATAGCAGCTATGGTGCCATATTGGATGTCCAGGCAGCACAGTTTCATTAAGGACCAACTAGATCATAGAATGACTATGTGTAAAGTTTTAAAGCAATCATCCATGTAGTTTAGGAGAAGTACAGATAACAAACTCATACTAATGGATGGATGGACAGGTTGCAAAAAAACCATCCAATAAGCTCTTCTGGTCTATGAAAAGTACAGCTAAAAACACACAATTTCCATTTTGCGGTAGTTGCAATAATTAGATTGGTTGTATGATATTGGCCCTGTTGCGGTCAAATATCATGTATTTAATTGTGCAATGGCCCTCTTATAACCAGTATAAAGAGTTCCATGTCAAAGTAAAATAACATCCATTTGACCATTATTATTGTATTTTCACATTGTATCAATGTCAATTTCTGAAATGAACTTTCCCCCAACACATTGCAATAATCTGCAAATGCAATGAAAATTTGCATCCCTGAGTCCAACACAAATTTGAAATCTGTTCATGAAGACCAGATGTCTGACCACAGTGTCTGAAATTATCTAATATAAAACAGAACCAAGGAGTGATGGATGGATGGACAAGGGTAATACTATATGTCCCTACCACTGCCAGAATAAAACAAGAGATCCAAGAATGCATTACATCTCACCTGCCTCACATCTGTATAGAACATGCCAGATGAGATTATACCAACATTATGAAAATCAATTAGAAATCATCTAAACAATTAGAATACATGTAATACCATTCTGTAAAATTATTAGGTGTACAAGAATTTTCCATCAATTTTAACACAAAAACATGCCAGCTAGTTGAGACAGTAATTTCTGATTGCTGAGGTTGTCTCAGTTAGTGGTGAGACTGAAAACAAATCTCAGCATGTGCAATTCAGCTAACACCTTGTGCAGTCAAACATGGATGTAATCTGCCATTACTGTCTCTTTTGTAGACTATTCAAAATACTACAAACCTACTAAGCACAGTTTTTTTTTAAAGTTTTTATTTTGTGAATAAACAGAATAGCTGATGCTATTCAGGTTAGCTGATCTACCTAATTAATGCAAAACCTCCTTGGTACTGGCTTAGGGAAATGAAAATAAGTGAACAAAATAAAAAAAATTTCACAAATACCTTTGTGAGATATCCCACCTTCAATTAACTTGGGGGCCAGATATCTAGTTTCAAATGATTAATTTAATTTGCATTTACACTGCTGTTTGTAGCCATCGTCAAGATAAAGTTACCCTTTCCTGCAAATAGGACATTTTCATGGCACAATAAACATGTTCCCGTGAATTTGGAAAATGCAACAATTGATCAGATTCCATTGCTTTTATTCAAGTTTGGTGCTGACTTCCTTTGATGAAGGGTGCCATGTTTGAAGACTGTAGCTGGCTTGCCTTGATGAAGGCTACAATTATTAATGAAGCTGCAGCAAAAGGCCAACTTGGGAGGACCAAATAGACGCCTGTTTGTTATTTTGGTGGCATCATCAAATAAATGTTGCACAAATAATGGGTTGGAACTGGCAGCCTGTTGTCATAAATGATTAGAAAACAAAGGGCTTTTGTCAGCATATATGTTTATTTTTTTATCTCAACATCAACATAAGCTTGAAAAATTTGGTAGTAAAAATAGTCTATGGGCCTGGGACTTTGCAATTTTCGTTGACGTAGGCAGTTTGTCAACATAAGTGATGTCGATATAAGTGGGTAGGACTGTAATGGGAAAAAAATGGTTAATACACAATGTGAATCCTAATTCTAGGATGAATGGCCAGAATACACACTGATATTCGCCCTGTGATTTTTTAGATGTACACTGAGTGACCAGATGATGTTTCAGCTCACGGGCAAATTGTAGGCAAGCAACAGGCCATCAAACAGCTGGTGTTGATTTCAACTGCGCCAAAAAACTCTTTCATATTCACAGGCATGTATTCTGATAGTGATTGACCATTAACCCTTTTCTGAGTAAGTTACACTGCCCGATTTCTGCAAGTTATCATTTAATGATAAAAACATACAAACCTCTGTTTCCAAACTAAACCAATAGTATGCAAATAGCAATTTGTGTTTTAAGAATAGAATCAGTGACCTGAAGATTTTAACTGCTGCACGTGCTTTTTTTCCTTCATCAGTTGAAAACATGAGAGAATCTGTCCAAGGGAATAAAGGTGGGCATCACTGTATTCTGGAAGTACCACTCTATTAAACTGTCTGCTTTTGTTGTTGTTGTTGTTGTTGTTGTTGTTGTTGTTGTTGTTGTGGGGCTTAACGCCATTTTTCAGCACACGATAGGCTATACATGGCGGCCAGTATTAATGGTGGAGGAAGAAACCAGGAAATCCCCTGGAAAGAACCACCGACCCACGAGAAGCTACTGGCAAGCTTTCTCACATATCCACATTCGCCGAATCCTAGACTCGAACCCACGCAGACAGAGGTGAGATGGCAGTGATCCGTAACGGAGAGCGCTTTAGACAACTTGGCCACTCGGGGCCCCGTCTGCTTTTGTAAACATTTGGCAAATATATTAAGGAAAATATTAAATTCATAGAAAGCAAGTCTAAATATTATGTTATTGAAGATTTAGCACAAAAATGCAATTATGTACGTCACAAACATATGGGACAATGTTATGCTGCAGAATTTAACAAGTGCTGTAAGGTCAAAGTTGTTTTTACTCATTTTTGTGAAAATATGAAAAAAACTGCAAACCAAATACTTTTTAACCAATGCCAGCTGTTACTACACATACATAGACAAATAATAAAACCATAAATTTGGAATCCAATCAATGGATTGTTGTAACAAAGCTTGAATGATTACATTCAGGAAACACATCCTACTAAACACAGATGCACTCACATGTTGGCTATTTCCATTTGGTTGAAACAAAGAGTTTAATTTATTCATATATTGATATTTATTTAATGTTTCAATGTGTTATCTATGAATAGTTAGTGTAATGTTTTATCGGCAAGAAATTGGGACAAACGATATGGTTGCTGTTGTTGTTGTGGGGCTTAACGCCGTTTTTCAGCACACGATAGGCTATAAATGGCGGCCAATATTAATGGTGGAGGAAGAAACCGGGAAATCCCCGGAAAGAACCACTGACCCATGAGAAGCTACTGGCAAGCTTTCTCACATATCCACATTTGCTGAATCTTAGACTTGAACCCACGCAGACAGAGGTGAGATGGCAGTGATCCGTAACGGACAGCGCTTTAGACCACTCAGCCACTCGGGGCCCCCGAACAATATGGTATGAAGACGTGTGCATTTGCTCTCATGTACATGTTACAGGAGTTGTTTCAAACAAGTTTACAAATCTTTTCAAATGCCAATTTATAGTGAATGATCATGAAGTAATAAAATAATACTTTTTTAAGGGTGGTTGAATAAGCATTTTTACTAACTTGCAATTACAATACTGTAATCTGGATACTCCTATCAGTTAAAATTCATTACAACGTATAGGTTCTAAAGTGCTCTTTTAAAGTCATATGCAGACCTGCCAACCTTGAAGAGTCCATCTCAGTAAGGCAGTTGATTTTTCTCCATAAGATTGACCAATTTTCAGTAAGGTGTAACAAAATAACAAAAACTGCTATTGTAAAGCTGGAAAAGGTAAGTAAAAGTTCGACGCAGCGACGATAAACATTAATTTAAACTGAAAAGTTTGTAAAGTACGCGTAGACTTTATTTACCACTAGTTCAGTTACACAAACTTTAGTTCCAAACCCTATAGAACTCAATGGCTTGTTGCTATCTCTCAACTTGACGTAATTCTTGGAAATTATTTTTCCATTTCACGTGACACCGGCAATCATATCTCCCGCCATGAGACATACTCAAATTGGCACGTGATGTACAATAAACGTAATTGTGTCCTTTCCAGCTTTTATTCACAAGAATCTGAATACTCCTTTTTATTCTTCTGTGTTGATTATTAACAATTTTTGAGAGCTTGTTTTCCCTTTCGTCTTAAACATGCATTGCTTTCTGGACGCCATTTTTAAAAAAATTCTATAATCAACAGTTTGATCATGCAGACGCTTTGCATGAACAAATAGGTGCAGTTTAAAGTGTCTGGGGTGCTGCTGCAAAGTTAGTCTGGTTCCCTGACTAATTTTACTAATTTTAATATGAAACCCAGATCCTCATCAAACATGGATGAACCAATTATCCGGATTTTTCGACAACGATCATTTTTCCGTAGTTTTTGCTTGTATGCCGTAAGTCCGTATTTTAAGGGTAATTTTCGTAAGACTTACGGCAAAATCGTAAGAGCTGGCAGGTCTGCATAGGGTCAAAATACACTGCATATGAATATAATTTTTACACATGCACAAAACATGTTTATACCGGTAATATACATAACAATCAGACAAAATTCTCTACATGAAAAGAAAATACTGCTTAAAACTAATGTTAAAGCAGATATACATACTGAGAAATAGGAGTATAATTCAATATGAAAACAAAAACACAGAGAGAGAGAGAGAGAGAGAGAGAGAGAGAGAGAGAGAGAGAGAGAGAGGGAGAGAGAGAGAAAGAGAGATGGAAAACTAGAGAAATTTGACACAGATTTTGAATTACGTCCACCTGGTATAGTTCCAGAGAAGGCATCAACAGTGGTGGCATAAGAAGGGGGGCTCATCATCATTGGCTGGAAATACTGGCGGTCCTCAACCATGTACAAGGTGTCAGGAATTGAGGACAAATGGATTGGTCGCACCCGAGACTGCTCCTGGTCTTGTCCTGATGCGAGGTGCTCTTCCAGAACACTCTGATGAAGAAATCATTTACACACAAGGCAGGGTATAATGTACAGGTATATAATGCATTCTTTTTTATAATTTGCACACCTTTGTATTACCACAATAATGTTTTACTTCCTGGGTACATGTATGTAAATTTACAGAAATAGATTAGCAAGGTATCTTTGTTTTACCAGCTTTAGTTATGCCAGCATCTGTAGTGAAGAGTCCAAATACTACATTAGAACAGTAAAAACAGGTCTAGCCACCAAATGAGATAAAAACTAAGCAACAACCAGCCAATAAACATATTCTAATATACAAATTCATGAACTAACCAACTATATTATCATATCATGTCTTACTGTGCCACTATTGTAATTAATAATTAATTAAAATGATCTATTTACAATGTTGTTTTCATCTTGTTTGTTACTGGATGTTTATGGATATTAACAAATAATTACTTTTCTCTTTGGCTAGATCATTCCTGTACAAATTATCAATTTTCTGGAGTATCCTCTCTGGAAAATTAATAATCTATTATGTACTGATGTGCCAGGCACATTCAATGCTTGTTGAAAGTGGGGATTCAAGAGAAGATAGAAGAAAAGGTATGATTCTGAAAATTTTGTTGTACACTTCTATATACAAAAATCATCTGGTTACTCTTTTATCTATTTCATAATTCTGCTGCTTTTTAAAATATAGTCAGGAAATGAACTGAAAACTGTAAAATGTTACAGCTGTAATGGGAAGAAAATAGAAGAGATATGATTTGATTTCTGTCACACAAGCATTCATAATGATATAGTATCATAGAGCAGAATGCAGCTATTAGGCAAAGGGAAGATAACAAAAAGACATGCACCAGTCTATTTTAATTATTTCCTCTTTTGATTTCTGTCTGATGGAGACTGAATTAAAAAATAACACTGAATTTTTTGCATGAATTTATATAATTTTATGGAGGTATATTTGATAGTGTTTTAATTACTGTTTGGAAGATTACTCACACTTTTATGGGATGCAGAATTTTAAGTATTTTCCACAAATTTTCAGTGGAATTTAATGCACTGTATCTAGTGATAGTATGTAGCAAGTACATGTATTAAAGAATACCGGAACTTGAAATAATTATTTTACAGTTGTTGATCTGTCACATCAAGTAAATACTAATCACACTGTATTCATTATGAAAAGATCTGCAAGGTGATAAAAATTATGAAAACTTGTGCAAATCTGATAGCAGGTACTGTACATGGGGGGACCAGTTTTTCCAGTACCCACAACAAAAGGGCATCACAAACCTCTGATGAAAGGTGACCTATCACTCAGCTGGCATGGTCTAGGTCTAATACATTAGAAGAAGTCATCTACAGTTGCAATATGTGTGCAGCACAGCCACATTAGGCTCCTGTGCTCCCACCACCCCATTCACACACACAAAACTCCCTTGATACCCTGCATCCAACCAGGTCCAAATACACAAGATCACATTATAAGCGAGGTCCCTGGCTAGACATGCAAACCTGGGATGTGGGATAATAGGACTGTTTAATGGCTGAATACTCATTTTGTAACCATGTTTGGAATAATTGTCAATAAAGTGCTTTTCCTAATGAAGTTGTTTGCTTTTCTGTAAAATTACCTTTATTTTCAAGATACCCAACCTCTTAAAGATTGGTAACAACATTATTCAATAGGTTTCAATATCCATCATGTGTATGTGAAAACACTGTCACTGCTTTCTTTTATTATTGTTTCACAAGATACATATTTTTTTTTTTTTTAAATTTAGAGATATTTATTTCATGAAACAACTGTCAACATTGAAACATGATTTTTTTTAGACTGTCCTATTAGTAAAATACTGATGTCATGATTTCATTGCAAGTAAAAGTGACACTTTTTCTCATCCCTGACAAGGTCTTAGTTTAATATGATTACCATTAAAGAGAAAGAGTTCTCTTTTTTAATTGCATTTTTATTTATAGCTGTTAACAAGGAATGGAAATTAATCAGCAAAGCCAGATATTCATTTATTCTCACAAACTAACCAAACATTCCAGAGTTAAAAATGTTTCTCAAATGGCTTTTTATATTAACAACAAATCTATTGCATGAGAGTTATCCACATATAAAATATACTGTTTAGTTAAAAATGGATGACAAAGAGTGGTATGGGTACATCAAACTATATGGCTCTTTTGCAATGCAAGCAAGCTTACACAAGTAAAATCATATGTTTCTGACCAAATAAATGCATTGCATACACCTGATCAGTACAGATGCCATTGCGACCATTGAGTCCAGCATCTTACTAATATAGGTCCTGGGTTCTTATGTCTAAATGACACAATCAGCAAATGAGAGAGAGAGAGAGAGAGAGAGAGAGCGAGAGAGATGTTACAAGCCAGATAGATTTATTGCTTAGAGGAAATTGTGGTTTTGGCATGCTTAATATGTTATTTTCACCTCTGCTAATAAATATTTTGTGCTCTAATTTTCAATTTTAAAAATGGACCTTCTGTTAAATGAAGAAATAAAGAAACCTGAAAATGCAGCTATGTAACTACCAAGGAATGGTGAAAGTGAAGAATCATAAAATAAAAAATAAAAAATACTTCTGTATAAGGAAGCATTTACACTGAAAGTGATTATTATAATTATTTCTTCAAATTCTACATTGCTTACAAGCTGTGGCAGGTCAGATCCATATAACAGTCCTCCATGATTAAAATGTGCAATATAATGGACCAATCGTCATTGTTTTCAATCTGTTATCATGGCTGCCTCTGCTGTCATAATAAGACATTATTTTATAGCAACGTGCATTATATAAGCGGCTTACTGGTAACTTTCATTGTGTTACACTGTAACTTCCTGGATGTTAAACATTTTACCCATATCATACATAATATCAAATAAAATCTCTTATGTGCAAAGAGGAATTTTGAGTCAGAAAGATGCAACTGAGAATGTTAATGTGTATAGTATTAAAAATATCTGCTCAAATTCACTCACATGAAATGTAAAAAGACAATATAATGTAGTATTCTTGAAACTTGCTTAACAAATTCAAAAATAAAAATTGGCAGTAGAAGAGATGCAACCAAGAACATATTTCCAATATAAATAAAAATACAAACATATAATAATGTAAATGAGAATATACAGCAAATACTGACAGTACATATATACATACAAGTATGGCAGTGATTCCCCACGATAGATATTGGGGTCATATCAAAGAGCAAGTTCTCTAATACTCTGAACATGCTAACTAATAATAAATAAGTGTTTACTGTTTACCTTGACTTCCTCGTAGTAAGGCGTGAAGAGTCTAGGACAAACAAACATTCCACTGTTTTTCCCTCGAACCCAGGCTGACACACAGCTACTGTTCCCTTCATCACAAATCATGTGCGAGGGAGGAGAACTAACTAGACCACGCTTGACTGCATTCCCAAGTACTTCATTATTATATGGAACAACATGGTCCATTCGTACCAGGGGAAGTAACTCTGCTAAAATTTCCCTTAACTCTGAATCGTTTAGATCTCTTCTCTTCACACCCTTCTTACTAATGCTATGTGCAGTATGATTCAACAAGTTAGGCTCTGAAACAGAATGAAACAATGCAATTCAAATTTTTGTCTGAACAGTGCTCATACCGGCAGTGCATTCAGCTCAAAATGTACCAAGAAATTTTTTAATGTGTCCAAATTATGAAAAGCAATTTAATTTCAAGCATTTAGTTTTAAACTGTCTGAACAGTCCATGTTGTATGATTGTGCTTTTGATCAAAATAAACTATGCAACTGGACCAAGTTCCAGATGTTCTGTGCATGTTGAATAACAGTACTTGGTACTTGACAAGCGTGAGAACATTCACTCAAATGGAGTCATATAATCAAACGCAGTCTAGGTCACTAAAGAAGATGACATATTCATAATGGCATTATTAACATGCTGATGATTAAGACTCAGACTCACAGTGTAAATCTGTACAATTGTTGCGTTCACAAAATACTCCATTGATTAAAAACAAGAGTCCCTTGAAAGGACTAATGCTCTACAAGGAATTCAAGATCAGACCATTTCTTTATTTTCCCAGTTGATGATCAATTGAGTGAGCTGTGAATGTGATACTTGTTCAGTACCAAGTAGAGTCATACAATCCTGTATGCATCTGACCTTAGCTGGTAAAGGCATACACTTTGTTTTCCCACTTGAAGATCCTTTATTCAGGTTGCAAATCTAATACTTGTTCTGTGCCTAGTCGATCCCTATATTAAACTAAAGGAGGATGCTTATATGAACTCCCTGTGATCATATTGCACAACTGACCATTTCAGTTGCAGCATATCCTACAATAGATTTCTGAAACTGTAAAATCCAAGTGTCACTTACAAAGCCCAGACAATGATGGATGATTTCAGAATTTTATTTGGTGACTCTGAAGATGAGGATGAATTCATGGGCTTGTGAACAATACGACATCAGAGAGTGACATTCATAGGTACTGTGAATCACACAAGTGTGGACTTTACTTTCACTGTTTATTCATAAGACATAGTGAATAAACATATCACAGGATATTGTGAATCACATCATTCTGGACTCCTATTTTTATACCTGTAATAGAATTCATATATTTATCATGTACCATATATACTCATGTATAAGTCAAATAATTTAGGAAAAAGTAAAAGCCTGGAAGAAGGGGAATGGGCTTATCCACGGGCCGAGGTATAAACTTTATAATTTTTAAGTTGTTTTGTTGATGACCATAATGGCTGTAAATCTTGGAACATGAAAATAATTATTTTTTCTGTGTCCTAATACTTATCTGCATGCAAACAAATACATTTTCTGTGTCCCAACACCTGTAGACAAACAAATTTTCATGGGAAAAATGGCAAAGTTGACACAGATCACACAGCAGTGACCAGCTTTCAATAACCACATCAATAAACTGTTACAAACCTCTATGATTCTTTTTGATATTATACGGCATGTGCATATTTTCTGACATCTTCAACATGAAATTAAATCAAGGTAAATAAAAACTTCCTAATTCACAGGCTGGTTTGGGTTTAACCAGGAGACCAAGCTGCACTATAATGTACAGTACTTATGCTGTGCAAATTGAGCTTAGCATCACTTATATCCTTGTTTACTCCCAAAAATAACAGATGCAGATTTTGCTTTATTTATTGTTTCTGCCAAATCGCATTTTTCCCGATAAAATTTCAGCTAGCTGTATAGTCATTTCATTTATGTTAATCAGTGTGCCAACGAGTTACTCTTTTTAAATGATATAAGTGATCCTATAAATTGATGTAATCTTTATGAAAAGGTAAATATTTTGAATTGTATAAGGCACATAGCCAGCATATATTCATGTAACTGTTATGTTACTGAAAGAATGATCATAATAAAGGATAAAATTCTGAATATAGATGGGCTAAAGATCATTATCGATCTTTTTAAGCATTGTGTTCTGGCTTAACAAAATCATAATTTTCCACAGATTGGAAAGCTGGTTGTTTCAATGTCTCATTTTTTATAATTGGCAGATGTGTCTTTTGTTTTCCGACAGCAATCCAGGCCAGTTAATCGTTAAAACCCTGAAAATGGTTTGGGTAGAGGGAATTTGGTCCAGCGGCTATGCCAGTATTTTAATGTGTAATTGTCTTTTACTACACTATATTAGCACGATTACCATAGCTGTGTAAATGGGATTTAAGGTTGCTTACATCAAACTAAAAATCACCTTTTACAGTATTACAATAATTTTTTAAGTATTGTTTCTGAAATTTCTTTATTGTATTTTGGAGATATTATTTAAGTTTAGTGCAGTGGTGCATATGCTTCAAATGCAAGGGATCTACTTCATTCAGTGCAAGTTCAAACCTTCAATGTACATGTGGTGGCACCATTATGCAAATATGCCCACTAGCCTTAATGTGAGCATTGAACCAAACACTATTTTTGTCCATTGTTGTCATAATGGGATCACATTTTAATGAATTAGGTATTTACACCTTCAAGGCAAAATACAAATATAATTACTGGTGCAATGACACTAAAATTCTAATGCAATAATGCATAAACAAACAATAATTAACTAGAGTCAAAAGAGAGAGGTTACTGTTACAGCAACATGCAAATGTTCAATTCTTGTCATGGTCTGATCAAGTTATACACAAATCTGACTTAGGCAGAAACAATAAAATAGAAAATTAAATAAATGTATTGACTTTTCAAACAAATTATATTAACATGTAACATTTCCATGTAATAATCATACATGTCAACTCCGCGAAAGGTATACGCATTATTTTTTGCTAATATATGTTTGCCTAAATAAATGCATTTAGAACTTAAAACTTACCGCATGCATCTTGTAATGTCATTCTGGACTTGCGGGTCAGTTTATGCATGGGTAGTGCATTTTTTAATGTTTTTTACCTATCAGATTGGTGTGGGGTGGGTGGGGTGTTGGCTTATAAGCAAATGGTCTTATACTCAAGTATATACGGTAAATGAATTTTAAAATGTCAAGCATTATGGACTTCTATGGGTATTATTACATGAAGATGTACAAAACTCAAGTCAATAATGACATTTTAACAATTTTACACTGGTTTTGACTTTATTTTTTATCCATCCAGTTTGGCTTGTTTATATTTCCAAAGTCACCCCTTACAGAAAGACCTAACTTGCAAAATACCCCCCCCTTTACAGAAGGGTCAAAGAAAAACAAACTTTTTGCAGCCTAGAACTGGAGGGTCAACTTATAGTTGAGTCATCTTGTAAGTGAGTATATATGGGATCCTATTTTTAACATAAATAAAATTTTCACAAATTCTTGCTATAATCATAAAAAGTTATTCTCTGTAAACTCTGTGAATCATTGTTTCTAGAATACCTCGTTCTTCAATCCTGCGAACAAGGCGATGTTCTCCCCATTTCAGCACTGCTGTCAAAATATCCAGTTCTCCTGCCTGAAAATGCAAAACAAAGTTACTTAACATAATTGATCTCCATCCAAACAGAAACAGGTATTGGGTTAAACCTTGTTACAAATGCCTTTTACTGTAACAGAATAATCAGGTTCCTATTAAAAAAACAAGAAACTGGAAAAAAATGTGGATTTTCTAGTGTGAATGAGAACTGGGCATATGATAATAATTTCCAGGAGTAAATTGCTGAAATTGGAAATTCTGTGTGATTCTGATAGGGTTGAAACAGTTAATAAATTCCATAACCTGTTACAGAAATACATTAACTAAACTATAACTGGTTAATCACTGTTGGAAACACTACTTATAGAGTATCAACTCGATTTTGCAGCAAGTAACAATTTATTATTAACATCTGTGAAAGCATGTCTGGTATAAGAATGACAAAATCAGTTCACCTGATAGATGCACTGAAATACTTTTCAGACAAATACTGCAAAATATGACAATTTACAGCAGCTGACAAGAAATTATTCAAGAATTTGACCTCCACCTGACTAACCATCTCTTAAAGAGAAATCTTTATTTACCCTCCCCCCAATAAACACCCCCTCTCAAGCAGCTGTGCCTACATAATGACAATGTGTTAATTTCATAAACCTCAGTGTTCTCCCACACTGATATAAAAATGCTCAATGAATATTAAACATACTGAACTTGGAGCCGATCTATAATTTGTCTCTGGGGGCAAAAGCCAAGGTATCTAAATTGCTTATAATTGTTTCCATTGTTTTACATAAGCAAAATGTGTGCTTCTAAATACTGGAAGTTTACATATCAATACTCCAACATTAAATTTAACAGGACAACATTACTGATACTTTATGTGGCATCTTTTCTTTCCATACTGATCATTATTGATAAGGACCAGTGGCAAAGAAGTTCCAACATTCTCCAATTACTGTTACAGCTGCTGGACTATTCAGTAGATAAGAATTTCATCTGTAGTTGAATACTTAGGTCACTGCCATCAGAAAGTAATCGGTCAGCATAGCTTTGCTTACAGATGTAAAAATAATAAGAACAATTAAATATTGTCTGAAATCAGACAAGTGAAAAAGATTGCACAAGGAAGTGAATGGTGATTTTGTTTGTCAAAAAAACTGAAGATATTATCACAAAAGGCCCTGATGACAACAGTTTAATCCTTGCAGCTGTAAAGTAACAGACTTGTGTTTGGAAAACCAAAGTTAGGAAAAAATGGGTATTCAAGGGCTATGACTGCTCCAAATGATGAACTCCAACTTTTTCATGGACCTGGGTCAGCTGCCTCACCATGTCTCTGAGAAGGCACTTAACTCCCATTTTCCTTGCTTGATATAGCCATTAATGTGCTAAAAGTGCCATACACATCTATAAATAAAAAAATAAAAAATAACCCCAACTCTTTCAAGGTCTCATCAATACAAGCAACATCCCTTGCAGAAGATATGAAGATGATTGAGATGTGTCGTAAGCAGTTCAGGTTTGTACAAATTTACTGTAATATAATTTCAATTGGGTACCTGGGTAACTGGTCATTAGGCTCGGTGGGTACCTGGTAGAAGTTTTCTAAAATATTGGCATCTATAATGCTTAACAGAGGCAACTTTCAAACCAAAGAGAATAGTTCTAATTGTTGAATGTAATGACAGGTCTTGAAAAATTTCACTTTTGACTCACTGATCCAGGACCAGTAGGACACTACAATGCTTAGGTCTGCATAAGCCAAAGACTGGTCCAACAGCTAAGTCTGGCATGTGAATTTTTACTACAGTGCATTAACATTAACAAATGACTAGAAATAATAACAAAATTCATACAATTACTTTATTGCCTATACAGTCATCTACATATTTTGTTAGCATTAATATTTTAAAATTTTCAAATCATGGGATTGTACCTTCTATTGGTGGTTCCTCTTTGAATACCAGTGTTGTACACCATTCCCTCGATAACTCGCAAACCCGCTTATAAAACACAGGGTCAGGCGTGGATCCCATTTTTTGTACCAGAAAATACCCCCAAAACTGATCCCTATTTCTTGAATTTGAAGAAAATCGCTATCAAAATTGGTAACTAAAACGTTGATATATCACTCGTTTTATGGTCGAAAACGGTAGATAGGACCTGAAAATTTTAATCAACATTCTGAAATTATCAACTATTAATAAGAAGTGATATAACTGGTTACATTTTCTTTCCAAACGACATTCTTAGTACACTGTAATTAAAGATATTCAAAGAAATTTCGATTAATGAAAATATAACTTATGACTAGTGTAGGCAGTACATTAATATTTAAATTCCAATTAAACAATTTTTATTAAGTGAAATTTGTTTCAATTCTATCTTTTAGTTCCTCTTTGGTGTAATCATCATAAATGCAATGTGTATTTAAATGTAAAATGTGTCAATCTACCGTAACAGCTATGTCCGCAAGCGTTACTCTGAGAACCTAATTAAGTGCCGACTGTGTTTTGATAACTGACTTGTGGAAGTATTTGTTGTATTGTTGCACTGAATTAAAAGCTGGCCTCCACTGTATTATCAAATTAATTATGTCTTTTGAATCAAATAAATGAGGTTGAATAAAAGAGAAGTTAAAAGGCATGCAAATCCTACATACTTAAAATCTAACGGTCCTGGTCGTATGTCGGGTGAACTCATTTCAGTTGATCAATCAAACACTGTTATAAATGTTACTGTGTATATAACATAATTAAACTACCTTAAATTAACTGACTAATTCATAACTGTTATCAAAGATAGCAAGGCAACCAAGCTAAACGAATATTTCGTAAAACAAAGAGCTTGGTTTCATACATACGGACCATTTTGGGCAAGCGCATTTCAGAGAATTTCTGAACTGGCACTTAGAGATATCCTCAAGGATGATGAGAAGTTTCACTATTTCTTCAATGAAATCATGACATCAATATTGTACTAACTGAACAATACAAAATTGAGTTTCGACGTAGACAATTGTCTCACGAAATAAATGTTGCTAGTTTTTGAAAAAAAGGAATCTTGTTTGGTGGTGTATCGACAGTTAGTCTCGTTCCCTGCTATTCTGACTCCGGACTTGGCGTTATGGTGGCATGGTCCAGTTTCACATATTGGCCCCTGGCAAATTTCTTAAGGGTATGGTTTGAGTTTCTGAGCTATTATTGTGTATAATTAAAGAGATGGATATATTTGTGAACTAGGTGTTTCAGGCTTGTGTTGTTCTTGAAATTGATGTGAGGCATGTCCACCTTCCATAGTCACTGCACAGTATGTAGCCACTGAAATACCAATAGCTGGCTAGGAAGTAGAGCTAGCCATCCATAGCAGTAAACACATGGGTTCAAGGCAAGCAGAATATCTCAAAAATGGCTTGGATGACAACTATTCTGAATTGCATCAAGCTATTTAGTAGACAATGTTTTTCAAAAGTATCACCCAGGGAAAGGGCTTGTGTTTGCTCTGTGAGCACCACATGCTGTCAAAAATGGCCTTTGGATGTGAAAATGCATGTATACAATAGGGGTTGGGGTGCATAAACCTTTTATTCTAAGAACTTCGGTAGACTTGTCAGGTCAAGTGTGTGATATGATTATGTTGTGCTTCATAATATCTATCCAAAAATATGGACCTTTTTGACCTCACTCATGTATTTTTTTTTTAATGAATTTTTATATTAGGCAGGTGCATGCGACAATAAATTTGTACATAAAAACTGGCCCCCGCCCCCTATGCTATCAAATACCACTCCAGGAACCAGACTAATCAACAAAACAAAAAGCAGTGACATAATACACAGATGTTTTTGGGTACACATAATGGTTGTTGAAACCAGTTGGAACGATATTTCACATATACAGAAAAACGAACAACTTCATTAGAAAAAGCATGTTATTAACAATTATTATCGATGTGATTGTAAAATGAGGATTCAGTCATATAACAGCCCAATTCCCTAACCCCCCACGTGGTTTTCTTGATGTCTAAAGAGGATTTTAAAAATTTTTAGTGGTCCCTCTGTAACTTGCGCCCTCGTTTATAGTGCAGTCTATGTTTGTGGACCCCAATGTGCACGAGTTATTGAGGGAGAGGTGTAATTAAATAAAACTTCAAGTTATTAAAAAAAATAACAAACTCCCAAACAAAATAAAACACATTTGCCATTCAAAGTTCATTCACTGAAACAGATAGAAAAACCCCATAAAGACAGTCAGAAGCCCTAATGGTAACCATTCACTTGGCAGACAGCCCGAGTGTCTTCTGACCTTTGCCACCCAATTTTTGACTTTTTTGTTGTCAAAATATCTAATGTGGGATAGGAAAAGTCAGACAAAACTCAGACTACCTGACAGTTTGCTCAGCCTCTGATGAACACTGCCTTGGCTCTCAGAGTGTGTCAGATGTTGTGCTTTCTCAGAAGATCAGAAGAAAGCAGTATGTGGACACTAGTCTTATCAGGACAGAAATCAACTAAGTCTGGTCTCTCTGATGTAGTAAATAACTGGTTATGCATTCAGCCTTGTAAATGTTCAGGGAATCATGGTCTTGATGATTGAGAAGTCTATGTTTATTTACTATAAATAACCCTTATGGTGCAAGTAATATATTCTTAGCTTGCGTCCTGTGCTATTAGTGGGCCTGAAATAAAATTGAATGTGCCTTTGATAAAGTGCCTGAAAGATTGGCTATCTCTGCGTATTTCATACATGCCAAACAAATCATAAACAACCTCTGGTCATTGTGTTCAACTCATGGCCAAGCCTTTTACAAGTGATCTTGTGGAGTCCAAATATTTTTGTCATCATTTTTCCAACCTGGGTTTCTTATGCCCAGCAGTGATACATGTCTTGCAGCAGACAAATTCTTTGTGGTTGATTTTTGCCTTCTACCAGTAAATCCATACTTAAACAAACTCTTAGCAACTAGAACATACAGAATCGGATACTATTATTGATGCTTAATTTTAGCTATGGTGTAGAACAGGTACACATCTGACTGACAATTATCAAGCCTAGACTGGTAGTCAGCATATTGATTACTAAATTTGCAGATTTCCAGTGATATTTTAAAACACCAGCCTCTCACTATGGCTCAACTTCAGCTTGCATCAGTGCATTTTTATGACCCTTTTTGATGTTTTGAAGATTGAACAGCACATTTTCTTCAATTTATAGGAACAGATAAGAAACATTAAAGGTCTGACAGGCTAGTAGGGCTTTCATATGACTGATCCGCAGCTAAATAAAATTGGTCCTGGACCTCAGACTAGTGCAATTTTCAGGCTCTGAATGAGTGTTAAACAGAGCTAAAATCAAGTTATTTCTTTAGTGTACATGTCAGAAAACTAAAATAGTTAAATATGAGGTCACTCATATGGGGAAAAAGCTATGAATACTGGCGAGTCAGCAGAAAATTTGCACAGCAAACTCTTTTTTGATTACCAGAAATTTTGCCAGATGTATATTTTTTTCTTCCAACTTGATCAATAATTTTAGCATACTGCACAATTATTGATACGCAGGCTTACCCTTGTGTAACATATATCACATTTAAGATAAATACAAATAATATAATACACAGTCTATGGTAATAAGCAGAATATTTACTGCTTCTGCTAGCTGAGCTTACACTGCTGGTTGGCCTAGCCAGGATTTGAGATTTGTTATCATGATAATCTTTTCTTTAAGCTTGAAAACAAGATACCAAACTTGTTCCTTGTAAATGTACAGGTGTGAGTTTAGGTCTCACTAATAAAACAATCTGGCATGTTGCAAACCAATCAAGGATCTACTCAGAGGTCTGCTCACTGTCACAACCAAAGACAAACTGACAACTCAGTAAATCCTCCTTTAATACCCCAACTCTGTATATAAATCTAGGCAACTGATTGGTAGAATTCAAGTCATCCTCTATATGTGTATTCATCCAAATAAATTCTACTGTACATGAAGTAAACTAAAAAAAAATAATGTTTTAAATAACTTGTTAGAACTATTTTTAATCTGAATCTCCTTTTAAAATAGTACTTTCATGTACTAAAAATACGTGGGCCATTTAGATGAAATATTTTGTCCAATACAAGCAATTTATATTTATTTTAACTGGAAACCATGCAAATCTTCTCTTCCTCTTGAGTGGTGTCTCTTCTCATTTTTAATCTTTTTCTTCTCATATTTACCATTAGTTATCATTTCTATGCCATCTGTGCATCCCTATTTAGAGCAAGGTTAAAACAAGTGTGCCAATTGTCGTGATAAATTACCTGCAGGAAATCTGAGCTGAGTGTTTCGATAAGATGCACCTTGTTCAGTTCAAACAACACTGGAGAGTTGGCCACCTGAATGAACTCTTCACGCAAGAAATGTAGGGCTTGTCGCAACACCCACTTGGAACCATGTGGTTCTGAGCTCCAGTTTAAAATGGAAACAACATTTTCAAGAGTGATGCTATCTGCGATGATATCCTCACATCCTGCAACATATATACAAGTATACTATTAGCATTCTATATTTAAGAAGCAAATACAGTGACATTATTCCCCCACCCCCAAATCTACCATGGTGAAAACAGAAGCTCACTATAATGAAATCTGACTATGGCCTTTAAAATACACCTGTAAAATTCTTGGAAAGACAGGGAGTGTTTCATTGCCTTCTCTCAAAGGGCATTTGATAAAATACACAGAAAAGTGGAGGAAACAACCCAGAAGAGTGAACTTAACCATGAACATAAAACCTTGACTGTGATAAACAGGATACCATCAAACTAAGAAGCAGAAGGGTGCCATGTTTTATCACTATAACTCAAACGGCATTTATGATACAAAGCATAAAAAAAATGAATTTGTAAAATATGGAACTGTGAACATGAACTTGAAGATAAATACCACAAATTATAGTGCAACACATCTTCTAGTGACAAAATATACAAGTATACCTAGATTCATCCATTGTCTTACACAGCTCTAAAGTCAGAAAGTTGTCACTTATAATAGTGGATGTGACCGAGACCTTAAAGATTGGACTCCCAGTTTGGTATTCCTTTTAGTGAAGGAAAGTGTGATGAATATATATAATACTGAGCTGTTACCTTGACCATGAAAATCAGACCTCCAATGTAATATGCAATGTACTTTCAAGTGACAACATACAAATATACCAAGTTTAATTGCTTAATTTTATATGGCTTTAAAATCAGAAATCACAATGGAAAATGTGATGGATACATGTCTGTGCAGTCTCAACACAACAAAAACAGAATGTAAAAAAAACTTAACAATTTTATTATGAGCTAAAAGTTTACTGAAAATGTAGTTTGGGATCGGGTGGGGTTGAACTAATTTTAATTAGGTAATATTTACCTATCATTATCATGAAGCTTACCCTCCTGTAACATGGAAAACCTTTATTCAAGCCAGATATACCATCTTATCATTCTAAACAGATATATGTGGGTTTTAGGGGCATTTAAAGGAACTCCATTCATGTATCTGTCTTGACTGAGCCACTAATTCTGATAGTATTAAAAATCTGACATAGAATCCTTTTGTGGTTACCAGGTTGCCAAAAGGATAAATTGGAGAGGATATAAATATATCTTATCTAGGGTAACTTAAGTTCCACCATGTAGTTCAAAGTCCCCAGAAGGGAAAGGTCAAGTCTGGTCAACTATGAAGTCTTATCCTGAAGAGTCCTCAAAACAGCAAAAATTATATCCTTTCTGGGTGGTACACAAATTTGCCCTTTTTGGATACTAGACAAACTGGGAGTAGAAGACTGGAGACTGAAGTTATGTATCCTCTCTACTGCACCCTTCGCATATGTGCACACCTCTTCCTTTACTTTGGGGATGTGTGACTGATGAAACAGATTATAGTTCCTTGAAAAGATGGAATTCAATCAATCAAAATCCACCTTGACTACAGAAAGGACCCACCAATCTCCTGTGATGCCTGACTAGACCTATGAAAAAGAAGCAGAACCAGGCACCTTCTGGTGCTGAATGAAGAGGAATGTACTGCATGAGAGGTACAGAGTCCTTATTACTCCTTCACCCTGGGTTGGAAGAAGAGGAATCTGCTGCTGGATCTCATGGATGAAAGTGGAGGGGCCTGGAAATGGGCTGCTTACTGAACTGTTGCAGCTGCATCCTCTTCTATAACTTATACTACACAAAATGACTTAACTCATCAGAATAGCTTCCTGGTGAGTATAGACAGACCTGAAGCTGAAGCTGGGGACCAATGTTGATGATCTACTCGATCCTGGGAAGCAACAGAAGGGATAACACTTCAAATATTGTATCTGCCTGCAGATGAGCAGTCCTAAGCAGGTTCATGTTTTGAACTAGCAAGACATTTGAAGTTTCCAGTGCAATGTCTCTGCTGAAGTGTAGTAACTTGACTGAAAGTGCCATGGTCATGGACAAAGTGCCTGGATGTCTTGGCAACTGATTCTAATAAGAGTTGCACAGCAACAGGACATATGGAGTCCTTATTCAATAGACTGAACACAGAAAAAGAGAATAGGTCAGCAAGCAAGGCTATGGCAACAATCAAGCTCGTTTTTGACTCCAATGCCTCTAATGTCTTAACAGAGAGGAGGCAGGCCCATGACCCCATCAAACTCACACTTGCAAAGTTCTAGTGTCCAAGGATGGGGAACTGATTGGTCAGGAAGAGAAGTCTTCCTTAAAACTAGATCTTGAACTCAGAGGTCTCTGCATAGAAGGTGTTACTAACCAACCCTTTATGTTGCCTGGCAAATTCCTGACATTCAGCAAACCTTTGTGAAAACTCCTTGAACATGGTAGATGAGGAAGCAATAGATCTGACTTTCAAGCAGCACTGAGAGCCTATCCAAACTGGTGAGGATTTTAGTATCCCCTAAACCAAAGGATTTATGTCATATAAAAAACCCCAGACCTGTTTCTCTCCCAACACCTGGTGAACCAAGTGGGAGAAGGCAGAAGACCTTAAAGGGGGAAGGTGGATCCTCTCCTCATAGTTCTCAGCAAACTCAGCAGATTTGGCCAAAATAGAGAAGACATCATCCTGCTCTTGAAAGGCAGGACTAGCTGCACTGGAATCTTCTCGATGATGGCATGGTAGGTAATAGGGGTGTTAACTTTCTGTGACTCCTTATGGGGAGTGACAGAACTGTCACTGGTAGTCACCACGCCTGGAGGGTAAGAATGGTTCTCTTCCCTTCTAGGATCTTTGGGTCTGACTCTCTCCATCTGTGTCAGTACTGACAGAGCAGGCAGTTTAACTGCATGTCCCTCAAACCCCATACTGCTAGAAGGCCATGAATTGATCATTCACAGCAGTGTGAAGTGATGACAAGAATCACTTTCCTGAAAAGGTAAACTCCATATCCCATATGGATTAAAAAGAAACAAAGAAGGGGAGGGAGCTGTCAATCTAATCTCCATTCAAAGCAGAGTGCATATATGTTGACTCTCTCCCTCTGATAGGATTAATTGGTAGTGTACAGGAAGTGGGCATTTTGAAGCGGTCACTGACTCCACACCATGAATCTGCCTGTATTAACTTGTGGCTGGTGTTTGACGAATGGTGGCCAGTGACCAATGTCATGAGCATGTTTACTGAATGCAGAGTTCTCAATAGATTTAAAAACTGAAAAGTCATTTGACTTCTGACACCAAAATCTCAAGAATCAAAATGAAAAATCAAGAGTCATTTGTTTTAGAGTCAAGTAGCTGGTGATTGTTTCTAATTCATGGAGCAAACTGATATTTAAGATTTCTTACAACTCTTGGAGATTAATCTTCTTTTCCTCAGATTTCATACATGCCCCCTCCCCCTCATATATAAGCTTATAAGTGGCAAACAAGCATAATTTGTGCATAAAAAGTGTAATCTATGTATTACATCTCAGAATTAAAGCACATACTAACCTGGTTCTGCTGCTAGTGAAAATTCTTGTCACAAATCCATATGGATTTGAAACCAGAATACAAATACAAATGTACTGGAAAATTATTCATATTCAGTACTCACTTTGTAACTTTCGCTGAACTGGCATTCTGCAATGAGCATGATCATGTCATCAGAGTGCTGTATCACATTACTCTCATACTCTTCTTTATACATTGTAAAGCAGTCCTGATTTGTCCTTTTTTCTCTGATCATTACATGTTTTAAGCTCAAAAAGATCCATCTGCTGTAAAATCTTCTGTCAAGTAACATCCACAACTCATGGGCTACTAACTAATCAATATAACAAATCTGTCAGGCAAAGTTCATGTTTGAAGAAACCTGCCAGTTTTCTTGGAAATGGGTCATATACATTTGCTATAAATAGCAAATAAGGAAAGTACTCTCAAGCTATTCATACACAGCTGTCATCTTTTTAAGAATATTCTCAAATTTATATGAGTGAAGCTAAAGAGTAATAATAAAAATGACAAAAACAACCTTTTATTACTTTTTAATATTTCTTTTAATGAACCCCAAAACATAATCCATATACATGCGAGCATAAAATGTAATTTGGTGAAAACAGCACAATGATTATAGCAAAAGCATAATGGTTGGCATGTATAAGAAAGAATTGTCACTAACTTTCTGTTTCTTAGGAGTCTCAGAGTCAGAATGATCATCAGTGGCAGGTTGTTTCTGAGGCTTAGACAGAAATGAAAATATACTTTTTTGAGCCATTATGATTAATTAATATGAGCCAGAGCATGACATTTCACTAAAATAGGAAGAGATGTAAATCTCATAGTTCACTGCAAAGATTATTTTTAAAATAAAATCCACAAGCATTTTTAGTGTCATTCACAGGATCACTCACTGGTGACCACTTATTTGTGATGACATAGTTTCACATTTAACTGGCTCTCAATAGTTTTCTGGTCCAGAATTCCCCTTAAATCACTTGATTTTGTGAAGAATGGAGAATGTCTTCTATGTATCAGCATTGGAATGAAGCAATGACAAAACCACTATGTTCAGCCAACAAGAAAGTTCAATATTCTTGTGACTAGTTTTTTTAAGGCTGCTAACTGCCAGCCAACAAGAAAGGTCAATATTCTTGTGACTAGTTTTTTTAAGGCTGCTAACTGCTCTCCAAATACACCTCCAAAGCTAAGTTCATCCTGAGGAGAAAGTTTCTGAGTTGGATATGAGATATATACCCAAGTTTCATATTTCTTAGCCAGTGTTTATTTAGCGCTGGGAGAAAACTTGTTTCAGTATTCTGACATGAACTGAACTAATGCATATATCAACTGCCCTTAAATATTCTGTTAAAAAACATCTTGAACATTGCTATAACAATTAAATAATACAACAAATCAAAATACCTACCCAAGTGTTTCTGCCAAGCTCATTTTCTTATCTCACCTCTGCCAAAGGTCAGTTGAGTTTTATTAAACGACTTGAAAGCCAACATGGGTGACCCTTAACCCTTTATTACTTATAACACCCCATAAAACATTCTAAATTATGCCTTAAACTTTCCAGACTACAACAGAGACATAATCCATTAATAGCTGATTGTGTACATATGTTGGTCTTCATAAAATGATCTACTCAGCCACACATCACTACAATGGTATAACATTTCTGGTCCCCAGTTAACTGGTTATTGTAATGTGGATATATAATTCAGAAACATACTGATTCTTTTGTCTTTAAAAAAAAATAAAAAAAATAATGGCAATCTTTCATTTTTTAAAAACGGTAGGGTAGATTTCAACTATCAAATAGTATGTGCCATAGACAGTATGTAAAATGGTATTTTTGTCCTTCCAGTAGAATCATGTATGTAGATGGGCAAGCAAACGAATGCCAATATTCAATCAAATGTTATACAATCCAATCATCGTAACTGATTCCTTCTTCCTCTATCATAAATGTCAAAGATAATCTCAAAACAATATATCAGTAACCTTGATATAATTATGGCCACCTAAGCATGACATCAGTGACCTGTTAGCTCTACCCAGTTTATATAAATTTTTCATAGGTACAATATTATTGGCAGATAAAGTGTAAAGAGTAGTCTAGCAAATGTTGATCACTCACAAGACAGTCAATTTGTTATGGATGGCACATTCTCTGTAGGAAATTATGCCATAGGCGAATCAAGGGTAATTAAGACTGATGGTCTGGCCCAAATCAGCAAGCATCATAAAGACGGACAGGTTGGAATTTCCATGTCTCAAAAATGGGTCAAATTTAAACTAAAGCATCAAAACCCATGGATATGTGTCTATTGAGAACCCTGGAATGGCTACAATCAATGACCGGTGACCTATGTTCCGTGGTTAGGACCTGGTACCAAGTGTTGAGCCAATGACTAGTCACCTCACTCTGAACCAAATGGTTACTGTGATCTTGAGAGGAATATGAATTAAGGGAACTAGAACGCTAATGTTCCCTCTCTTTGGCATTCAAGGGGGTGCATTCGATTCCATCTCTGAGATGATGTCCTTTAATGAGTGCTGCTGCTCTCTTCCAAGTGGGCGTACTCTCATAAGGTTTGAAGGTGCTGCCCTTCCCACTGATGTTCGGCGGGGACACACTTGATCTCAATCTCCCTATCAGAGGGAGCTGATCCTCTCTCACAGGGAGGCACAGCCACTGTTTCAGAAGGTGGAATGCTCCTCCCTCTTTTATCTGGTGGAGGTAGAGACAAACTTGATCCCAGCAACTGATTCCCACTACCTAAAGAGACAGGCATCCCACTCTGAGCTTTTGTGGATTCAGAGGGGGGGAGCGTACAAAAAGAGGAGGAAGAACAAATTTCCTTCCTTCATTTATAAGTTCTTTGTTGTTCAGCCAGTTCCCAAATAAAATCTGGCAGAAAACAACAAACTGGATATTCATCAATACATGCACATTTTGTGCACGGACTGTTCTTAAACCAATACTTCCCAACAGACTAAGACATTGCTTTAAAAGTAAAAGATTTTTAAAAAAAGGAAATACAATAAAATGTAGATATTACTCTTAGATGATGAGTAACAGTGTCCTTGTGCATACTCTGATGTTATCTTAACTACTTACCAAATGAATGAATACCTCACATATTTGGGCTTTTATGATATTTTAGAGGCATAAACTGGAGTAAAAAATCATCATATAGAATGTTGATAATTATTAATACAGTAGAACCTGTCTTGAAAGACCACCACTTCTGCCAAAAAATAATGATCTCCCAAGACAGGTGGTCTCTGATAGCAGCAGTCTTTCAAGACAGGTTTTACTATTAACAGAAACTTGCAATCTCAACTAAGCGACTGAGACAATGAAATATTGTCTTCTCAAGCAAAAAGGTTGATAAACTGGAAAAGAGGAAGTCATAACTGTGTACCACTGCTCAAAAAGTAAATACATTAATAATAATGTAATGACAATATTAATATGAATTAGATGGACAGCTGAAATTCTGCATAACGAATTACTCAAACCTACAAGGGGTAGCTAAGACTGGTGGCTTGTTGTGCATTTAAACATAGACTGAAAAATGACCCAAGGCCTCAAAAATAACTTTTTTGAAAGTAAATGGATTGAGGGTAATGCTCACTTAATAAGACAAATTAATATCTTAAGTTCCTAATAGCAACAACCATCAGCGGTATATATTTTTTCCTCAAGCAACAGTGTTTCCATAGTGACTCAATATTTATCCAGAAAAGAGCACTACTACACATGGGCCTATGCCATGGAGTCAGACTGCTTTGGTTCCTTTTTATCTGTATTCATATGAATTTTGAAAATAAATTGAAACAATGGAACAGTTCATTAACACGATCTAGTGCTTCATACATGTACATCAATAACCCAGCATCTCCCAAAAGATTTGGAGATAATAAAATCAGCTGATGAATTCATAAAGGCCAGCAGACAAGAATAAGATTTCACTGACAATATGATCATTAACATGGATGAAACTAAAGTGTACTTCGATCACAATCCTTGACAGTCTGAGAATTTGCTAGACTGGTGCAGATAAAAAAATCTAACTTAGTTTTTGCAGTTTCCGTAGCTGGAGTTGTGTTTCCTACAATGATGATTTTTCACAACGTGAGGGAGCTAAAAAATATTCATGTACTGAAAGGATGGATCGTATGTGTGCTGTAGAAGGGTTGGGTGGATGCTGCATTGGATTAAAGAGTTTTGTCTTGTTTAACCAATAAATTTAATTCCGTTTAATGAAAATTATCAAACTTCAATGGTTAATTGCTGGGCTACAATTGGGGCTGTTAAATATTATACTCCAAGACAGATGCAGTACCACCCCACCCCCACCTATATTATTAGCAAGTAACCCTCCAACTTTAAATCTGATGTCTCAGTCTTTCCATGGATGGTTTTCATGCAATGGCTTCTCATATGTCAATCAACAATGCCTACTAGTTCCTCCAAAGTAGAGATGCACAACATGCAAGGAATTTACCCTCTACCATGGAGCTTTAATTTGAAGTGAGTGTGGAGGGAATTAACTGCACCGCTGCAATGGGTGGAGAATCAAAAAAGTGCATCAGCTCTACTATATGTATCATTCTCCAGTATTAACTAAGTAAACAATAACATGATAAAAACTGCTTATCAGCTGAAGATCTTTAAGTATATTTATTGCACTTCCAGAGATATATACATGGCTAACCATTAAAAACAAGGGGCATTTACTTCCCAAAACATGGCTACTTCACAGAAGATAAAACCTGCAGAACATAAAGCATTATGAACTTATCATAACATCTTCCTCTCAAAATTTGCTAGGGGCCCCGAGTGTCCGAGTGGTCTAAAGCACTCTCCGTTACGGATCACTGCCATCTTACCTCTGTCTGCGTGGGTTCGAGTCTTGGATTTGGCGAATGTGGATATGTGAGAAAGCTTGCCAGTAGCTTCTCGTGGGTCGGTGGTTCTTTCCGGGGATTTCCCGGTTTCTTCCTCCACCATTAATACTGGCTGCCATGTATAGCCTATCGTGTGCTGAAAAATGGCGTTAAGCCCCACAACAACAACAACAACAACAACAAAATTTGCTATACTTGCCCGTGGGCAAACACCTTGCTATGTTTCACTTTGTCTAACCACAATTGGTGCTTGTCCCGGGTGCTTGGCAAGTTGATTTAATCTGCCCTGCCACACATTTGATAAAAAAGAATATGCTGACAGAAATAGGACACAAAATAAAAGCTGGACAATACCATAGGCTCATTGGACTTTATAACATGTTAGGTGAAGTGAGAAAAAAAATGCACAATATTCGTATACCTTGTGAAAGAACGGAAAAATCCAAAAACTGCCCAATCTGATAAATTTCCATGGCTTCATCAGTGACAGTCATTTGCCCTTTACCAGCAACAATTGCCTGGACTTCACTAAGACTACACATGCTTGCACTTCCTCTCATTATGAGAGACAAGTCTACATTGTCCTGGTATATTGCATGACGCAAAACTCTAGCATATCGCCAGGGAATGACTGATTCATCTAGCACTATTCGTGATGGAGTTTGCAATGTTCTTTCAGTCATTTCCTCCCCTGACCTAGCTCGCCTGAGCAGGAGATTCCTAAAGAATGGTGAACGTGCTGCCAATATTGCTTTGTGACATGGAAGTTCATGCTTCGATGATCTATGAATAGCCTCTGAAGATCCTCGTTCTGACATAACACTATCACTTAGATCTGAATCACTGGAAAACACTAACACAGCATCACATAAGTCCCCAGATTCCATTAGGCTATGGAGATCATGGTCTATAGGATTGGGCATTCCCAATTCCTCAGCCAATTTGATTAGAATTTCTTGATTTTCTAAATGAAGTTCATCAGTGTTGATTGTATCTGTATAAAGATATCGTAACAATGCTGCAAATAAGGCAACATCAACACCTGGAGTCTTCAGCTTAACTGCAATTTGAGAACCATATCCATGATATCTTGATAACAAGTCTCTAAAAAATGGACTCCGAGCTGACAGCAAAGCATGATGTGCCGGAAAGCAGGCACCTTTGTAAATTAAATCAACATCAGTGCAGAATTTATAGTCAAACAGATGTGACAAATCTATCCTGAAAGAATTGGCCAGTGGTCTTGCAAGACTAGCTGAGATTGTAATCTCCTTTAAAGCTATTAAAGCTTCATACTCTTGAACTAAAGCACTTAAATCTCGCACTGACCAAGAAGATACGAGATCTCGCAATGACTTTCCATAGTCAAGAGATCTACTATGTCTCCGCCCACGAATAAGCTTTTTCCGTAGGGTTGCGAACTTAGAGGCTTTTTTTTTCTTTGCGCTTAAGTCTGTATCTGACACAGTGTAAGCCTGGGCAAGTTTTGAAAAGGCTTGAGGTTTGTTTGACAGGCTCCCTGGCTGGACACTACCCTCAGGAAAGGAAGCATTAGCTCCCATTTTCTGTATTCTGTGTTGTTTCAAAGCATCAGATCTATCTCACTTCAACACCTGCAAGAAAATGAAAACTATCTGAGCACTGTTCAGAAAATATTCAGTGAACCATAATAATATTCAATCTTCCAAATTCAACAAATTTGTATTAAATATAATTCAATATCAATGAAATTTGCTCTTAATAACTAATGAAGCTTACCATTATGAACTCCTGGATAAAGGGTTAATTTTTGGTGCACCTTTTGCCAATGAGTTTAAGTACTGAAGAATTACTATTATGCAAACCTAATATTGAAATAGGTACCTCTGGTTGATACAATTATATTTACAGTACAATAAATAGGGTATATTTTTTAAAAATCAGTTTAGTTTTAGCTTTATATAAGTGGAATTTCTTCTTTCTTATTCATACTTTTTCCATTTAATATGCACTGTATTAAACTTGAACTGACCACATATCTATCAATAAGACTTGTAGATAGTTCAAAATGGCTAAGACACATTAGCCAAGGCTATAAAATCAATTGCACTGATGCTATTAATACATAGCTTAATATTTTTAATGGCTTTCAACAGGTATTTCTGGTAGAATTTTGCTGTCTACTTCAAACTGAAAGTGGAAAATTTGGGTTCAAAAGTTGGAATCACATTTCCTTTTTATTGTGAACCTATGGTATTAATTGATTAGTTCAGTAATGCTGGCTCATTCAACTTTCAATCTATTAAAATTTATGAAGTTTTTGTATATGTTAATTATGAGTAGATTCAACTATAGAACAAAACTAGAACAATAAGAAAAAAGAGAAGCATATTAATAGCATGTTAATAACCCTAAATTTCTTTTTAAATATAAAATCAATTGCTAACCTACATTTTATTTATTCTGACTGTACCAAATTTTCTTTCTACATTTTTTCAGTAGATGAATTCCAAAATGAAGATTGCAACACATTTCAAAAATAATAATAATAATAATAATAATGAGGACTTTGTATAGCGCCTAATCTTTAGAAGCTCTAAGCGCTTTACAACATTTGACAACACTTAAAAAAAACATATATAATGATATGATTACAAAAATAAAAACAAACACCACGAAAGTAGAAACAGAAAATATGCTGTAAATATTTAAGGCAAGGATACATTATTAGGTCTTTAAGTCATGCATACCCTCTTATGATCAATGGATGTTTCTGAGTTAGCGATAAAAGCTACGTATGGCACTGATCAAATGTTATGGTGCATAAGCTTTCTCTCTTACTTTTGTATATAAAAAAACATTTTATTACAAAGAAAGATGCCTTTTTTTTTTAGAAAGCCTGTAGTGTAATAGAGCTCTTGTAAATGTGTCATAGTTATGTGCTGCTGCAATTGACTTGCATTGTAGGCCAAAAAAATGTTATATGATTTGTTTTATATACTGCCAGAAACCAATTTTACTTGAAAATATCACAAATTAACCTCACTGCATTTCTCCAACCATATTACAAGCCCAAAATTGTTTTCTTTCCAAGGAAGAACTAAAAAAACCCAACATTTTTATTCAGAAGCTAATGTTTCATTGCTAAAGATAACATCAAACCATGAGACATTTTTGACTGACAATTGTTAACACTATAGCAGCTGACTTTAATATAAAAATGTCACTCCTCTGCTGATTCTTGATTATAATTCTGTGTCAAGTTTCTGGGTTTCTGTATTGATTCTCATGGCACCCATCACCAAATAGGTGACAATGGAATCTTTTTCATGAAAATCAATTTGTTTATGGTATGAACAGCCATAGATAGAAAGCTGCATTGAATACAGTGTAAACAAATTCAGTGCAATTGAAAATTATCATACTTTCAAATAATGAAATGTCATTTTCAAAGTCTACAGATAAAGGTGCAGAAGAACATTTGCTAGTGTATCTTGTTTTGCATTGTGTCAATATATTATTCCACATTATTCTTACTGCATAAACCTGACACAGAATTATAACATACATGTCATTATATCCCTTGTACTTCATCATGCATATATGTTACACATGTAAATAGTACAAAGTTTGTTTGTAAACGCTATT
Source organism: Megalonaias nervosa (assembly GCA_016617855.1). Classification (NCBI taxonomy): domain Eukaryota; kingdom Metazoa; phylum Mollusca; class Bivalvia; order Unionida; family Unionidae; genus Megalonaias; species Megalonaias nervosa. Next base: position 47,481 of record JAECUM010003303.1, on the reverse strand, counting down.
GGTCAAAATTATTTATCATTACAGTTATCTACATTTTCAAACATTTTTATTGCCACATGTCTCTCAACATTTATTCAGTTTCATAAACTGAATGAACTGCTTACTTAATATTTTCTTGTTTGAAATCTTAGGTAAATGATGAATGCAATAAATTAGAACTATCTTACATGAATGTCTTACACATTTTGTGAAAAGGTGGGCTTTTCATGTTTATTTGTATACTGCTTTCTATAATTTGATCAAAGGAGCTCTTGGAAAAAGTATGGATATTAAAAGGGAACTGTGACATATTAATAACCAGTACAACAAGCACTTTTATGAAATATCATTTATTGAGAAAGAACAAAGTTACCGCTTCAGGTAGAACAGTATGTATATTTTCACACATGTATATGATAACAGAGATGTATGTTGCAGGTAGGCAATTTTTCTGAGGAAAACCAAGAAATTTAAAATCTTGTATTTTTTTCTTAATTATGAGCATCCATCTTATCTAACCCTAGCTAGGCCACTAAAAATACTAAAAGAAATGTTACCTCTGTAAAGCATGTATGTGTAAACGTATGAAACTGACACTTGCCATGGTCAGGTTTATGACACTGGAGTTTCTCCCATCTTTTTGTTTAGTGTGTCAACTCATGGAACAAAAACAATAAAATCTGTGATGGGTGCCATCAGAATCAATACAGCTGAAATTCAATACTTAATAGAGTTCCACAAGACTGATTGGATTTCCACTAGACTTAGGGGAAATCCACCAGATGCAGTGAATATCCACTACTCGCCACATAACCTGCCTATGTCCAGCAGAATGAGTGACCAATCCATAATCCACCATGTGTGTACAGCATGCATTGTAAGTAGATATGAATCAGTCATCTTGCACCCTGCAATTTCACACTCACTAAGTTGCACACTAGTAAAGTTATGTCGCACCCAAATATAAAGTTATGTTGTACTCATCTGTAACATATCATTATACAAAATGATTGTTACCATGTCATGTTTCCAAAACATTAGCCTTTATTAATTAAATGTATTAATTCACTAATTAAGTTTTGTTATATAATTAATGGGGTCAAAATAGATCACATTTCACACTCCACTAATTACATTATGTTTCTGCATTTAGTTCAGTTACTCTAACATTAGTGCATGCAGTCATGAAATTTTTAAAAAAATGTTTTAATCAGCATATATCTTGATTACTGAATTAATAATGTCCCATAGCTTCTCAATGGCAAGTTGTATTTCATACTGACTGAGCAAGACTTTTCTTTGCACAAGGCTTATCTTGTTTACAATGGATGTCTAAATGTGCACATGAGGACACGTACTGGAGAAAAACCATTTAAGTGTGATTTATGTTGTCAAATGCTTAGTTTGATTGGACAACTGGAGAAAAACCATTTAAATGTAAAGTGTGCCATGAAAGCAGGGGTGAAGCGAGTCATCAGTATGTCAGTGCCTCATTAATTTGCTGTACTGATGTTCATATCGATACAAAAGGTGGAAAACTGATACAAAATGATACTTACACTGTGTATTATTTTAATCCTCAGCAGTCATGTATAATTATTAGTCCTTTTTTTATTTATTTGTTGAACTGGGAATTCAACTGAGACAATTATTGCAGGTACAGGTACTTATTTATATTAATAAAATGACAAAGACTATTAAGAGCATTAACTTGCATTCTACAAATCAACACCAAATGACTTCATTTGTCCTTTGCCCCCTTCTATGCTAATTATCTTATCCCAAAAGCATATCCAGCATAAAGGAGACATTCCAGATATGTTCCACATATATACTAAAGACTGTTACTCCAAATTTAATAATCACTTTTATGTGAAGTTTCTTTGTTGAGTTGTATCTTGTGAATGTGTTTGAATTTTGAAAGCTACACTTATGCAATGCAGTCAAAATGTTACAGCAGATAATCATGCTTTGTAAAAACTACATTAAGTTTTGATTAGAGGGTATTTTTTATACCTGTAACATAACAAACAATAACCAGGGCCGAAGGAAGCGATAACGGGCCCTGGGGTAAGAAACACCCAGCTTCTCTCTTAGTTCTTGTTTAAACAAAATTTTTCTTTTATAAAATTAAAAGTGTTGTTCTGCCTGGCCCTGGGGATAAATCCCCGTTTGCCCCCCCCCCCCGTCGGCCCTGACAATAATCACCAATGCTATACAATCAAACACGATTCCTTTTTTAAAAACTTAGCGACATTTATATCATGAAACAACCGCCAACATCGAAAGTCAATTGTTTTATTGTTTTGTTAGTAAATTTTTGATACTGTGATTTCATTGCAATTAACTGTGAAATTTCTTCTCATCCTTGAGGAAATCTATGAGTGCCAATTCAGGAATTGCAAGTTTACAAACGCTGAAACTAGCTTCTGCATAATGGACCAATCTGTGAATTAAATCTTTATTTTTCACCAAGTGTTCATTTCACTTGGTTGTCTTTCTATCTTTGATCACATTTGTGAATGAGTAGAATAATATAAAGTAGTTAAGTTTTTTAAAAAAATGTTTTAATCAGCATATACAGTCCTACCCACTTATATCGACATCACTTATGTCGACAAGCCGCCTATTTTGACAAAAAAAGCAAAGTCCCGGTCCCTTGGTCTACTATTACTACCAAAATTGTCATGCTTATGTTGACATCGATATAAAAAAATAACCGTACATGTTGACAGAAACCCTTGGTCCCAGCCTGAACAAATCCTTTGTTTTCTAATCATTTATGTCGACAAGCTGCCAGTTCGGACCCATACTTTGTTCAACAATTAGTTGATCTTGCCACCTGGCTTTAATTTTACCGCCTTATAATTTATGTCGACCAGCTGCCAGTTCCAACCCAAACTTTGTTCAACAATTATCTTGCTGCCAGGCTTTAATTTTCTCGCCTGATCATTTATTTCGGCAAGCGGCCAGTTCCGACCTGTATTTTATTCAACAATTAGTTGATCTTGCCGCCAGGCTTTAATGTTGCGGTCGGATAAAAAAACAGGCTTTTGTTTGGTCCTATAAAGTTGGCCTCTCGCGGTGACCTAAATAAAAGCAATGAAATCCAATCTGATTCTTGCATTTTCCAAAGTGATCGGTGATTAAAACAAGTTTATTGTGCTGTGAAAGTTTCCTTTTTAACTTTATTTATATTTACGATGGCTACCAACGGCAGTGTAAATGCTGATTAAATTTACAGTCTCTAGAAACTAAATATCTGGCTGTTAAGGAAGTTGAGGGTGGGGCATCTCGCAAAGATGTCTGTGAAAAATTTTAAATGTATTGAGCTGACACTGTTACAATATTGTATTGTAAGAATCATTTTCTTTTAATACCTCATTAGCATGTGTCAATGTATACAATATTATGCCTTCATTAATCATATCAGCCGCATATCTCTTGTTCACTTTTATGTACTTTTCACGATGACTTATGCAACTAAATACAAGTACTGTTTAAATCAACTTGTTGACAGGTTTTTATTTCCCTGTGAATAGCCCCATCCCCTTGGTAGCCTCAGTAAGATGGGAACAGACTGACCAAAATCTAGGCCAATTTAAGTATATGTAATTGAAGCGTGTAAATAACAACTATGCAACCATGTCCTTAAGCTGACACTGAATAATCGTAGTGAATGTTTTTCATATCAGGATGTGACTGATGCAATATTTTATTGTGGATTTTATTACACAAAGGTAACCAAAATGTAATTTGTCAATATACAAGTGTATTTGACACTGGTTTTCTCTTCATGTAATCAAAATTTGCATTGTTTTCTCAAAGTGTAAATGCTACTTACTGATGACAGGTCACCCCTTACTGACGAATTTAACTTGTATCTTTCTTGAACCCCCCCCAACACTTATCTTGACATCCGCCTACATCGACAATATTTCCTCGGGCCTGAGGATGTCGACATAAACGGGTAGGACTGTATCTTGATTATTGAATTAATAATGTCCCATAGCTTCTCAATGGCAAGTTGTATTTCATACCTACTTAGCAAGATTTTTCTTTGCACAAGGCTTGCGACTATCAAGCTTTATAAACCTATGAAATCTGTTAAATGTTATGCTGCAGCTGAACAGGTGTTTTGCTACAGAGCAACCGGTATTGTGGCTTTGTCGGTTTCATTCCAGTCTGATGAAGGGTTTGTATGTATTACTGAAGTGTGTTGGCTTCGCTATGGTCCAAGTATATGAAAGCGAGCAAACCAAACAAAGAGTGCTCAAATCAGCGTCTGTGCTAATGCGGCGGCAATATCAAAATCATTACATAACAAAGCAGGTTACGAAACTGGCAGCTTGTCAACATAAACCATTAGGAAACAAATGATTTCTTCAAGTTGGCATCCAGGGCTGCTGTCGACGTTTACATTACATTTACATTCGATTGATTAGTTTCGTGCTTGAATAGTAAAAAAGACACTATGAGTAGGTATAAAATGTTAAATTTTTACTCCATCCCAATCATTACTTTCAAAATGGCTAGTAATACTACATGCTTACACTGTGAAAAAAAGTTACACAGAGACAACATGCAATCCAATGTGATGGCTGCAATAAGTGGCAACACAGAACTTGTGCTACTGGGATTTCATTAGAAGACTACAGATTGGCTGTAAGGGGGCAACTCAGTTTACACTGGACATGCCATAATTGTAATTCTGTAGATTTGAATGCATCTAAAATCGGTGAACCCCTTTTTGCAAGTAGCAGACTGAACACTGAGAGCAATCATGATATGGAGTCTGACATGAGGCTATATGATAGATCTTCTACTATCGCGATTAACACTGATCCGCTTTTAGACAGCACTGATCCTGTTGTTCATGTTGAACATGAGCAACCAATGGACCTTGAGGAGGATGAAGCCTCATATTTAGATACAAGACTGTCCATAGTAACCTCAAATCTGGATGCTGTTGGTGAAGAAGCAGTAACTTAGGAAATTATAGCTCAATCATCAGAAAGAATGAAAGATAAGTTAGTCGACAGCAGTGGCTTTTCCTACAATGTTAAGCACCAAAATGCCTCTGCTACATACTGGCAATGTGTAGTGAGAAACAAGCACACCAAGTGTGAATCTACAGTTATAGAGAGAGGTGCTGGTAGTTTTTTCACCAGGAACATACAGACATTGTCATCCTATGAAACCTTTTATGAAGACATTTCATAAAATAAATTCCTAAGTAAAATAATGTGCTATCAATGAAGTCTACATGTCAGCTAAAACAATTGTCAGCGAATGTGTTGTGAACTTACTACCTGTGAATGAACCCATTCCTAAGACTGATTATTTAGCAAGAGCAGCCAACAGACTGCGTCAAAGAAGATGTCCGGTGGATCCTACTGATCTGGAATTTGATCCAGAGCTGAAGCACATACCAGAGTTATTTCTTCAGAAAGACATTAAATGCACAGATCGATGCCATTTACTTTTTGCTACACACCAAATGTTGGAAATCTTACCAAAGGCAAAAACATGGTATATAGATGCCACTTTCTATGTGATCAATCCACCATTTACCCAATTATTTAGTGTGCACGCCTTCATAAAAAAAGAGGGAGAAATAAAACAAGTTCCCCTAGCTTTTGAGTTGATGTTAGGGACAAGGAATAAGGATTATAAAAAGGTGCTAAATGCTATTAAAAATATGATTCACACTGAACCAAAAATGAAAAAAGTGGTAGCAGACTTTGAAGCAGCTATGTGGAAAGGAGTGATGTCGTTTTTTCCAGAAGTTCAGATGCAAGGTTGTTTTCTTTCATTGGACTCAAGCTATTTGGGGCAGTGTGGGGAGATCGGCCTCCAGAAACCTTATAAAGTTAACAAGTCCATTCATAGTTTCATCATAGTTACCACAGGAATACATACAGCCAACCTTGGTTTTACTGCAAGAGAAAACCACCAACAACAGACCCTTATCCGATCTATGTAGCTACATAGAAAGACAATGGATCACAAATTCATTATTCACCCCTGCTCGCTGGACCATATATATGCGGCCAATAATGACTAACAAGGATGTTGAGGGGTGACATCACAGGCTCAATTCAGCTGCAAAAAGGGGAAAACTTCCACTGTACATGCTGATTGGCCGTTTATTTAAGGAGGCCCAGTTTGTAAATATTCAGCTGCGGCTCTTGTCTGAAGGGAAACTTAGGAGACAACAGAGAAAAATATACAAAGAAATGCAAGCAAAATTGTTTACTTATTGGGACAATTTTAACGATGGAAACATGACCATTTCCCAGTTGTTGTCTGCTTGCAGCAATTTAAATGGGCCTGTTTTGCAGCAAACATAAGAATACTAGTGGGCGCAATGTGATGCATACGCTGAACTATACCGTATATTCTGAACTATGTTGCTCTGCTCATATAAATGTGTACAAAATAACACTCACAGATAAGATATTTAACCAGATTTAGTAGTTAAAGCAAATGAAGACTTTGTCCTCTAATTTGGGGAGATTGTTTATTTATCAGCTATGCAGGTCATTGTGATATTGTTTGGTATAATAAAAACAGGAAATAAAAGACCATATTAAATAGCAACCTTTGTTCATTGTGTTAATTTGCATCTTTTATTTCGCAATTCTTCTATTTATATATCTTCTCTTTTTTTCATTCCTTCAATCATTTTATTCTGACATCTACTATTTTTGTTACAAACTTATATGCATCTATCTCTGTTTCTTCGTCCGATTCATTGTACATTCCTTTTTATTTTAAGACTGGCCAGTGAAATCTATAGATATCGTAACTTAACATAACTTAGCATTGGGTGCAACATAACTTAAGCATGGGTGTGACATAACTTGATTAGTGTGCGACTTGACTTGGGTGCGACATGATCAGGGTGCGACATGAATATTTACCAGTAAATATTAGCACCATTCTTAAGATTTTATCAAGATGGTGACAACTGGTACATGGCAAAAACCAGCCCTTTACCAATAATGAATCTGATTATGTGCAGTGACCTTTACATACAGACGGCAAGCTGAATTTCTCTTCTATCGATCCACTGTATGCATCTGTCACAAACTCCTAGTTAAATAGCGATCCCCCTTCAGCATTGACGGCCCAGAATTTACCACCTGTCATCCCAGCGACCTATGCGAACTGCATGTAGACCATCAACCATTTAATTTGTCGTTGTACGGCTGTTCACTGCAATGGCCTATAATTTAGAAAATATATACCAAAAAAAGTGGAAGAGAACAACTTACTGGTTTATACCGAGTGCACCCAATTTTCAACATGTATACATAAACAACAAAGTGACAGAAGTTCGATACTTATCATGAGGGATTTAGTGTAATTCAGACTTACACATTTGTAAAATGAGACTTTTGCAGCTAGCTTTGTGTTTTATACAGTTATTTTGATATTTCAGTTGATCAACAATTATCTCATTATCAGCTATTCCGGTATTGCAAATCCGCAGTGAATGTTGTCAAAAATATAGGTAGCATATTCTTTTTCTTATTAAATATTAATTCAGAACTATAACATTAATGTTCATAATTAAAAACAATTATATATATGCATTAATAATTTATGAAAGTTGAGAAACGACCACTGGTTTTTATAGAAATATAGACCCATCAAATTCGAGGATTATATTAAATCCGTATTTCTCCTTCGGCCTCAAGATTTCACCTTGCTTGAAACCGGTAGGCCAAGTACCACAAAATGTTTGGAGTTGTCAGAAGGGGTGTTTGCCTTATGAATCCTGCCATAAGAGCAGTTAGTCTTCAAAAGGCAACAGTTGTGTCAGGTCCTCCAAGATATAGAGTGTCGTTTGCTGTGAGTTTCACTTAATACAAATATGCTGTAACGTAGTTCTCTTGGATTTCGATAGCCATTTTCTAACAGTACTGAAGCCTTATGTTTTATGCACAAAAACGGCGAAATTGTGACGACACTAAATAACTTTATCTATCATATAAATATACACACATTATAGATAAGGTTAGTTTGTGTTGTGACAAATTTTCGTCGACTTTTTATATAGATAAAGCGTCGTGTGGTAGCATAAACAAGTTTTCGTAAACATTGTACGGCACTTATTTCTGGTATATCAAGGTAAACGAGAAATTCAGGTGCTTTTCCCATTTTATGATTTTAGTACATTATTGATTATGTCATGGCAAATTTCGGAAAAAGTTCTGTCACACTTGACTATGAAGCAGTGGGTGACGCATGGTCAAGAATACAGGAAGGTAGCGATAGGATAGATAGAAGAGTAATGATAGGAAAAGTAGAAGTAAAGAGTGTCAATGCACATTTTTGTCCCATCATACTCAAACCAATCGACCTCTCCTGTGGCCTAAGTGGTTGAAGTGTCAGCCTCTGATGTGGGAGGTCGTAGGTTCAAAATCCGACAGTCATACCAATGGCTTATAAAAATTATACTAGCAGCTGCCTTACCTGGTGCTCAGCATTAAGAGGTTAGTGTTAGGACTGGTTGGCCTGGTGTCACAGTTTTATTTTAATCCCATGTCCAGTCAGTCTTCTGTCAAAAATTCCTTTGTTACCTTCTAAGTAATAAAATGTGTATTCAGAAATCTCAATTTGAGTAAGGAGTCTTGAAATTTGTACTGAAACTTGGACCAGATGTGAAAATTTGACTTCATATTTCTTTCTGATTACAGGAAAAAGCTGCCCTTGGGTTTGTGATGTGTGCAGTGTCCTGTGCCCCAGGTCTCTGGATCTTAGCCCATATACAGGACTACAGAGGAATACGTGTTACCGAGAAGTAGCAGTCACCATTTTAATAGACCAACTCTAGGAATTTATTCTTATGTTTTGAGTGTGATCATATTTAATGTGGAAGATGACGGTGATCCTGCACTAGAAGACTTGTTTTCCAGTACTCAGTTTTGATCAGATCACCATAATGAAAAAAAAGGACAAACATTACTATTTCAGTCATAAATTTAATCATAAATGCAAATAAAATGACAACCTAGAGTAATCATCTTTTGTGAAAAAAAACTGATTTATTAAAGTGACAATGTACATCTAATGTTAAAGTAAGGGAAGGAAAGAAAACAAATGATAACAATACCACAAAATTGAGGTGGAAAATTGAAGTAAACTTGGAAAATTGTAATCAAATAAATGAAGTTCTTATACTAAATTGTCTCTTGTGTGTTATAAGTAGTACATATGTATTGTCTTGGCTGCTTTGTGAAATATAGACACCTGTTAAAGAGAGATCCTTCACACTTCTTGAAAAGGAGGGAGTTGGCCAGCCCTAGGGAGTTGTACCATCTCCTGCAAAGTCTCCCTCTTTCCTGCATCCAGAATAGCTTTTTTTCAGAGGCTTGGTCAGACCTCTTAGACAATACTTGGGCAGTTGAAAAGGAAGAAATGGTGTTATCTTGAATTCCTTGGAATTCTTTTGGTAAGATGAGTCAGTTCCATTTCAAAAGTCTTGTTATTAGCAATGGAAGTAGCCAATGACAAAATCTGTTTATAAATAGATTTGTTGTTATGCAGAGTATAAGATATTTAAAAACTAAAAAATTCATTGTAAAATACAAGATTCATATCAGTAGAACAAGCTGTAAACAAAAATAATGGAACAAAGTAATACACCTTTTAGATTGTAAAGAATGCTCTGTAATTTAAAGTGAAAATAAGTAACAAATAGTGTAATATTTTTTAGAATAATATGGTTTAGGAAAGGAGATAAGCAACTCAAACATTAATAGATGATGTAACAACTCGATGCTCCAAGCTGTTCTTTTTCCTCGATAGTTTCAATATATGTACAATTGCAAGCTGGCATACCAGTATCTGTATATGCAATGATAAAGTTCATTAAGAGAGCAGTATATAGATTTTGGCTACCAGCATGTTTGGACTACTCCAGTGGCCTAGTGGTTTGAGCATCTGCCTTGGATGCAGGGAGTCGTGGGTTTGAACCCCGGCCAAGTCATACCAAAGACTGATAAAAATTATACTAGCAGCTGCCTCGCTTGGTGCTCAGCATTGAGAGGTTAGTGCTAGGACTGGTTGGCTTGGTGTCAAGATAATGTGACTGGGTGGGACATGATGCTACATGTCAAGCATGATTTCCCAGTGCTAGACATCACTATAAACTGTCACACTGCAGACATCCTAGTGATATGACTGAAAAATTGTTAAAGCTATGTTAAAAATCCAAATCACACACATTCTTTGTCAAGTTATGAAAGGAACGTTGGTTCTTTAGTATTCCAATGTTGGCCGTGAGAGATTGTTCAGTATCGTTAATAAAAAGAAATCTGAATTCAGATCCAGACTCAATAATCTAGTACTTAGTGCTCTACTGGTGTGCAAAACATTCATAGTCTCAGCTGGTACAAAGTGTTTTGAAATGCAACATGAGAGTCTGTTGCTTTTTAAATCTAAAAGTGCTACTATGAAAACTTGAAGCAGTAATTGGTGTTAAAAGAACAGAGGGGTAACAAAAAATAATTTTGTACATATGCTCATTGAATTTATATCATGTTATATGTGGATTACTCTTTTTCTGCTCAGATTATTCTTTTTGTCCACTTTGATTACACTTTCTCCTCACCTGGGGTTGGTGTGTATGCAGCTTGGTTGAAGATGGACCCTCTCACCTTTGAAACTATCAACATGTATACATTTTCAAGCTCATCAGAGAATGGAGAAACTGGGTCAGAAAAAGGATTGGATTGGCAAAACTAATCCTTTGATTACCCTTTAGAGGCACACCAACCTCCTTGCCTATAGAATGTAAATATTCAATCCCATAAATAACCTATACTAAATAAAATGAGATATAATCGTATGACATACATTGGGCAGTAATAATTATAATGACACAGAAAATGGATCCTGAACAGGCTGATTACCAACAAATCACTCATTACAAACATTATGGTAAACTCCTAAAACCAAAGCTAGGAGAAAATAGGCAGCCACTTGTGCACAAAGTAGGTCAAAACTCCTTGAACCAGGCTAGTGCAAGTGTTTTGCACTAGACTTGTCACCTTTTGCACACAGCATGAATCTTGCTATCCTGACACCACTGTAAAAAAAAAAAAAATGAGGGAGAAGCATGGAAATATAGTATTGATGACTTTCACATATTTACCCTATGGCCCATCATGCAAAACTGTTGGGTGCTACCTAAGTTACCATTAATATAGTATCCAATTGCAGACTGCATAGACCCAGATCTGCAAAATGTGCCAACAGATCAGGTTATATGCTGTTTGTTGTATGGATTAGTCGTAACAAACTGCATATGCTCAGATCTGCCAGTGCATTATGCGGCTGCAGTTGGACCTGACTTGTGAGTATATATGGTAAGTGATTAATGATGATAGCATTGTGATTTAACGAGTTTGTCCAGCATCTGATTGAGCTTGTTGCCATTTTAGAAGCTTGATGTCTTAAACAGAATTGGACAAAACTCTGCATGTTAGTAGTTTTATGGTATCTGCTGCTGGCTATAGAACAAAATAATTTGTATGAAGTTCCAGATGATTGTCATCACACTTAATTTGTTAAGCTATTCTTGTACCTTTTCCTGTATGCCCCAGTTGATTTTTCCAGGATTTTCAGTTTTGGTTTAAATTGTTGCCTAATACTACGCTTGACCAAAACAATTGATGAAGTTAATAAAAAAAAAAGAAGAAAAAATTGAAAATAGAAAAACGCACATACCAGACTTCATGTGGATCAATTGATTTAAAAAGGCTTTGAAATATTGTATTTGTCATGTAATACCCATTCTGTTTCAATTGTATTTATAATCAAGATGCACCAAACAGACTGTACATAAAGAAGATAAAATGTTTGATGATGAGCTATCTCAGCATTTTAATGGTTGGTGATCTGAAATAATCCAGGCTAATCATAGATAGGTTCAATACTTAGGAACATCAGTATTCATTCATAGTCATTAATAGTCTGGCATTTGTCTGAGTTGGTAATCACACTAAAGGTTCGGTATCTCAATATAATGAATAGGAAAAGATTTTATTAGTAATATACAATTTCCATTTCTCAAAAATGAAGGGTACTAAAAGATAGTACTGGTTAATTAATGTTATATGGTACTGCAGGCTACATTATCTCATAAAGCAGTGGATTTCATTGGTTTATGTGCAGGAGGTTAGTGATGGCATAATGGTGAGTTAGCATGATCTAGATGTAGCTTTTACTGTATTTACCTTGGCTTTTATACAACACTATGAGCATGGAAGGGGCAAGCTGCTGCTCTTGTCCATCTGTCTGGCCTTTCAGCCTCTTTTGAGGTCATCTTCCATGTGCTATTGTCAGCATTTTTGTGTTGTGAACACATTTCAAGTTCTTTCTACTGTGTGGTAATTAAAAATTGATTATATAGTTCAGTGGTTCTCAACATTTTTTGGCCACAACCTCCCAAATAGTTTTTCAGAGCCTCACAACCCCATTTCCACATTTTGATTAGTTTTGTCAAATCCTGGTAACCCTCCACAGCCTTCCAGAATGTCCTCATGACCCTGATTTGGGTTGCAACATGGGGATTGGGTACCACTGATACAGTTAAAGTATTTGAATACTGAATGAAAACAATACAACTCTTAACAATAGTGACTCGTTTCTCTGTTATTTAAATCCATGAACAAATGATAAATTCTGCTGATAATATTTTTCCATGTTACTTGTCCAAGTGCATGAAAACATTTGCTCTTGTCTGTACAGTATGAAAATAATTTTGATTGAGAACAATTTTTTCATTAGATTACTTGACAACTGATAATCACATCTCACTTCATTCACTTGTCTTGCAATGTTTGTAGGATGTTCATTGTTGAATCTTCACAGGTACCCACCACTGCTTTCAGGTTCTTTTGTTACAATAGGCAGTCCATATCAACAAGCCTAGGTCAATATATTGTTTCATCTATCCATATTCATGAACTGATGTGGATATTAACTGGTGCATTTCCACATAACTTCATTCAGAATATAATCCTTTGCATTTTTCATCTTCTTAGTAGACATTTGGTGTATCTGTGGTCACTTATATACATTTTTGTTGTGTAAATATTTTCTCCAGTCCTTGCATTATTTTTGTTTGTCTGTGTCCTTTTTCACTAAGTTTTACAGAAAGACAGGAGGATAAATTTTCTCAATTTTGGTTGATACAGATAAGTTCCCAGAAAACCTGGTTGTATATGGCCTTTTGTTTTGAGGTACATGTACAAATCTTCATTCCCTCTGTTTTGTGTCCAAAGCCCACAGGGTCATCAGACATCAAGGGTGCATGAACTACATAAGATGTCATGGACTCTCATCTTTCATTATTAATCGTGTACTTTGAGCTTCAGAGACTAGTTTCTTTCTCCTTAATTCTGAGATAGAACCTTTGATGTGTTTTTTTTTTGTCATTATCAAAACTTCTTTATGAACCTTTGAGTGAAATTTTATTTGACAACCATACCCTTAAGACAGTTTTCCATCTGTCCCTAGTGGAGTGAAATTCATGCCTTATCAGTGGAAAAGGTTTTGTTTTGGTTCAGTGGTAGCTATGTTTCAGTTTGTCTTCATTACCAACCTGGGTTTCTTGCTAAGAATTGGCTACCTTCATTAGTCCCTGTTCCTTTTGAAATCCTCGTTCTCATTTGTATGATAAAGATAGGTCCCCTTATCTGGTTTGGGCTTCAGGTGGCTGTTGGGCCAAATCGATGGAAAAGAAAGTGCTGGAACCATCTTTTTCTTGCAAAGGTACTGCAATATTTAAGCAACCACCATGTTGAAGTGGATTGCTTTAATAAAAGAGCTTTAACAAATATAAGAGGTCAGGAGGTTGTGGCTAATGCTGCACATAGGGCTTTTCTTAATCATTCTACTCTGAATGATATCATAAAAGCCACATTCTGACAGTCTTACTAGAGCATGTGTTGGTTCAACCACTGATCAATGTCACATCAGAGCAAAGATATATATGCATTAGGTCCAAATGTGTTAGCCCAACAAGTTGACGAGCCTCCTCCCATATGCAGTTGACCACACTGCAGAACTGACAACAAATGATAAATTCACATGATGGCATATCTTTTGGCCATCAGCCTCCCACTGGAATGGTAAATCAGAATTGCATTACATGTAGTAGCTGTATTATTGCTTTTCAAATTTTACTTACCTGTTATTATTGCCTAATTCCCTCTTCTCCCGACACTGATGTCATTTTAGTCTCAGAAGTAAAAGAAGGCTGAAATTTGGAATGACCAAAGTTTATCAAGGTGTTTTCATTCCAGACCTCCAATTATTAATTGACTGTTACAAATTGGAGGAGGGAATATTCCCCTTGGACTAGGGACTAGTGCCAGACATAGCAAGGCAACAATAGTAGGTATCACAAAATTAAAACTGAGTTTTACCCTCCAAAATTTACATATGCAAAGAAAAACCATATAAAATTACCTATTGTCAAATTTGAGATAACGCCACATACATTATACAATCATAGATCTTTGTTAATCTGGTTATTAAGTGACACGAGACAGTAAAACTCATGTTAACTGATGTAGAGTGGAGGTCAGTGTGTGATTCTGCAAGTTTACAGGTTTATAAATCTTTCTATTCACTTCAACAATAGTCCAGAATTGTTTTATCATGTGGTTTAGTCCAATATAGTGAAATTTAAGGGTGAAACACAGAGAAAGTCTTTAATAACAAATACCATCTTTTGAACTGGCCTGGATTGGCTGTTGTGTGTGACATCACATTAGAAGTGAACCAGTAATCTATTACTGTATAAGTGTATTATAGAATGTTTATTTTAAAAAAAAATGACATTTATATGCAGCTTTCAGTGGCAAAATGTGATAAAAAAGATGAGAACCAATTATTTTCTCCATTACTGAATGTCTACAGGAATAAAAGAGCATAACATTTGGATTGAACTATTTAAACCTAAAAACCTTGGCGGTATTATGAAAAGTTACAAAAGAATATAATTGAGCATATTTTAGGCATCAAATTATAGTTAATTCATTGAAACTTTCATAAAAGGATTTAGATCCAGTTTCAAGCAGCAACTGCCAGGAAACATGGAGACAAAATCAGAGAGAGAGGGAGAGAGAGAGAAAAGGAAATTGTTCCCTTTCATATGGTTGAAATATGGAAGTTAAAAGTGCATCATATTTCTACATTTTGTTCATTTATACTGATCATCAATTGAAAAAAGAAGCAGTACATTTCAATTAGAACATTACATCAGAATTTGCTACAATATATCTTCACTTTACAATCTCTTATAACTGCAGTTCTTATTGATTTATCAACATTAATTTGACTTATTGGCATCTGAAACACATATGATTTTGTGACCTAATATGACAAAAAGGGTAAGAAAGTTGATTATTTTGCTGATTACTGAATAGTCCATCCATAACCCTATGTGTTGTAAGCAGTAGCAACTTTTGTCTTCCTGTATTTTGCAATTTTCCCCACAGATCACTATGGAGAGTTGTGCTTTTTAGCTGCTGTAGTTTAACAACCATGCAGTAGAATTTAATAAGAAGAAAGAATATCAGTTTTTAGATGTGAAGAATCAACAAAAAAGAACTCCAAAATTATCCACCAAAATTTAGCTCTACTGGTCATAGAGCAGAAGTGTGTATGAGATAACCTGTTCATCGGTTGTCATCCATCCATCCATTAGCACAATTTTGTTATTGCTACCCGTCCTAAACTACTTGGAGAATTGACATGTTATGGGAATAACACCAAATTTTAGCACATGATAGGCTATACATGGCGGCCAGTATATTTGGTTGGAGAAAGAACCAGGGAATAACCACTGACTCCTGGGAAGCTATTGGCAAGCTTTCTCACATACCCATGTTGGCCTAGTGTGAGACTCAAACCCAAGTGGACTGAGGTGAGATGTAGTAATCTGTAAAGGTGAGTGCCTTGGACCACTTGCTAACACATGGCCCCTTGAGAATTGCCATGAAATTTTACTCATAGATACATCTGGTTGGTCCTAAATGAAAATGGTGCTGCTCTGATATATGATATGGCAACCACAGTTGCCATTTTGAAAATCTTCTTGTTGCTACTCCTGAATGGATGGTCATATCAACATGGAATTTAACTTAATATGATGTCTAGTTGGTCTTAAATGAAACTGTGTTATCTTGCATCAAATATACCTGCCATGATAGCCTTGTTATTGCTGCTTCTCTTGAACTAAAAGTCACTGACATGGGATTTTCACCTAAGACTTCTTATGATGTTGGTTGTAAAATAAATGTGTCAATCTGACATCCATTATGGCTGCCAAGGATGCCATCTTGAAAACCTTATCCCTTCTCCTCCTGAATTGAATGCCATATTGACATGGGCGCTTCATCAGTTTCCTTGTGATGTACAGTTGGACCAAAATTAAAATGGTATTAATCATAAATTCAATATGGCCACTGGGGCCCTCGAGTGGCCGAGTGGTCTAAAGCGCTCTCCGTTACGGATCACTGCCATCTCACCTCTGTCTGCGTGGGTTCGAGTCTCGGATTCGGCAAATGTGGATATGTGAGAAAGCTTGCCAGTAGCTTCTCGTGGGTCGGTGGTTCTTTCCGGGGATTTCCCGGTTTCTTCCTCCACCATTAATACTGGCCGCCATGTATAGCCTATCGTGTGCTGAAAAATGGCGTTAAGCCCTACAACAACAACAACAATATGGCCACCATGGCTGCTGTCTTGAAAACCTTATTATTGTTACTCAGTGGAAAGTCATACTGACATGGAGTTTTCACTGGATAAGCTCTTATGATAACTATTCATTCTAAATCATGATGGAGTTGATACAAGATAGCTGCCATCATGGTCATTTTGAGAATCTTGTTATTGATATTTCTTAATGGATGGCCATATTAAAATGGGAGCTTTAGCCAAAAGTTTTGCCATGTTTACATGGTCCTAAAGAACATGGTGCTGATTTGACATCCAGTATGGCCCCTATATCAGACATCTGGAAAATCTTGTTGCTACTCTGGAATGGAAGGTCATATTCACATGGGGTTTTCACCAAAAGACTTTTAATGATGTCTAGTTGATCTGAATTGAAATGGTGCTGATCATACATCCAATATGGCTGCCATTGTAGCTAATTTGAAAATCTTGCTATTTCTCAAAAATGTTGGAGAGGGTTTTTCACTCAGCAGTGGCAAGAAGAAATGCACTCTCGTTGACAAAAGGTAATTTATGATTTTTTAAAGTTATAATAATGATGGCAATATTTGATGCTAAACTGGCATTATTTGTACAAACTTGTGTGTGTGTGTGATTTGGATTTTTAACGTAGCTTTAACAATTTTTTAGTCATAATGCTACAATTTCTGCAGTACGACAGTTTATAGTCTAGCACTGCGGCATCCTGCCTCAGACATGTAGCATCATATCTCACCCAGTCACATTATCCTGAAACCAGGCAGACCAGTCCTAGCACTAACCTCTTAATGCTGAGCGCCAAGTGAAGCAGCTGTTAGTACCATTTTTATGTCTTTGGTATGACTTGGTCAGGTTTTGCACCCGTGACCTCCTGCATCTGAGGTGGATGCTCAAACAACTAGGCCACTGGAGTGGTCCTGTACAAACTTCAAAGTCTTCATTGCCAGAATGCTTTTTTTAAAGTTTAGTCAAATTTTATTCAGTGGTTTTTGTTAGTGGCCATATTTGATAGTGGATCAGTACTTTTTAAATAAACTTGTAAGGGTTTCAAGCTAGAATTCTTTCTATCAAATTATGTTCAGCAGTTCTGGAGAAGAAGTCATTTAAAAGTTTTTCTAGTTTTAGTAATGATGGCCATATCGGATGCTAGATTGGCATTATTTATACAAACCCAAATAGCCTGTATGCCAGGATGCTGCGTCCCAAGCTTGAAATGTTTTTTAAAAAATGTTGAAAATAGAAACTGTTGACAGACAATGGACACATTTTTCTATTTTTGGTAACAGTGGCCATATTTGATGGCTTCTTGTCATGTCAAATGTGATTCAAATGTTTCAAGTAGTTTTGGAAAAGTCACAAAATGGTTTTACTATTTTTTGCTCTATTTTATCAGCAAATTGGCATCATTTGTTCAAAATTTTAAAGGCCTTTATGCCAAGACAGTGAAGTCTGGTTGAAATTAGTGTGGTGGTTTTTGAGAAGAAGCTGAAAATAGGAATTGTTGACTGACTCCAGATGAATGATGCATGAAGGGCCATACCATAAGCTCACTTGACCTTATGGCCAGGTGGTTGAAAAACTATCCTGACCTACAGTTATTTTCTTATTAAACTGTTGCTTGTAAACAAATTCTTTACTTACAATATTGTCCTAAAGGCAACAATATTTCTTGTACTAAAAAGAAAGTCCATTGCAACACAGGCATTCCTGTGGTGAAATTAGTGGAATAGATGACTGTAAATATATCATTTATATGTTCTATGCCTAACTTTAACATAATGTGAATTCCATTTTGTTTGCAGGGTATAAATTTTTTTTGTTGATTTCATGGTTTCTACAAACCAAGAATTAAATGACCCAAATAATTATAGTACATCTGTGAAATTTTAGAAGGACCTCCCTTCCATCAAAATATTTAAGACACAATGAAAATGTAATTTTTTATTCAAACAATTAAATTAATATGCACAGAAAATAAATACTGTATACATGTTGCAAAACCAGTGCTTAATAACTAGTCGAGATACTATGTGGAACAAGTTGTGTAATACAATGGCTAACCAATGAAAGTCTAAATATTTGCTGTCCAACATCAAGTAGTACATGTCATACAGATTATCTGCAGTATAAGTGTCTGCAATCATTCAATTAAAACATTAAACTTGAACAACTTCGCTTATGTATTATTCATTACAAATATGGCACAGGACACAAAATTAATAAAGTTACATAATTATAATCAATAATAACATTTCAACTTGGTTGGAAAAATAGCCATCTATTTCCCATAGTTCATCAGACTTTGTTTTGCATTATGTTAAACTATCATAAAAGCAAATAATACTGATAGTAACAAACTCTTCTATATATGATTTCACTTTTAAAACCCTAGTGATATATCATTTATATCTTTTAATAAATAACCTAATTAACCTGTTGGTATGTTTTGTGATATAAAAACAACCTGCATTATCTAATTACTAATACACCTACTAAACTTCTGAAATAATTTCTCAAAAGTACTGTTGTACAAAAATTTGGTACCCCTCTGAACATTATCATGGATTGTTTTTAATAAGGAAATTGTTGCCAGGTTAAACTCTTAACATCTTTCATAAATTACAAAAAAGAAAAAAATTAAACCCTGTGTAATCCAGATACCTGAAAAGAGTCAAATAATTGTGATTGTCTTTAGACTAATTCTCCATGTTATTATATTAGTCAGAAATGTCTTGATCTGATATAATAGTCACAACAAGTAGTTATTTCCTAACATTTACAGAGGCCTGGATGGGGCAGAGAAACTTCTGAATGAATTCAGCCTCTGACATGGTGGAAAAGTGAAGTGTATCCATGTTACTACAGGTGAAGTGGTCACCATGAAAACTGGCACTTGTGATCAAAATCTCTGCTTGTTCATCTTTAATGGCAGCTAAAAACTTGCAATGGAACTTCTGCATGGGGTAGACAATGCTGCTGTAGATTTTGTATTCCACGAACATTTGATCTTTGGCATCAAATGACTTAAGGGCTTTCTGTTTTACATCAAAAATCCTCTGTTCTCTGTTGCACTGCTGATTTACATAGAATATATCTAGATTGGCTGTGAGTCTGTTATGGATAATCAACTGACACACGTCTACCAGTCGCTCTGCATCCAGAAAAGGACTGACAAGATAAACCTTTCTGTTGGTGTCCTTGAACCAGTAGTTCAAAAGAGATTTCCACAATCTGTAAATGTATGTAGATCCATCCTTCACACATGGGGTCTGCAATTTTTTAAGCTGACTTTCAACAACTGAGTCTGGCCACTGCAATAACAAAAATGACCATTATGTTGTGTCTTGTAGGTCTTGAAGGAAAAGGCATAGACATGATTGGACTTAAAAGTCTGCTATTAATTGCAGGGTTGAAAAAAAAATTACAAAATGATTTTGTATGAAATGTTTTTGGAATAAAGAATGCCATTGAAAGTTGAAGTTAGTGTCGCATAAATGGATTTGGTGTCCAGGGATACCTGTCTAACCTCCACTCCACCCCCTTCAAATGCCCAGATAAAAATAAAAACAAATGTAAACTGGATTATAATGTCCTGCTGTAAACTGATCATTCTGTCCATCACTTGAAGAGCATAAATCTCTCACTGAAAATTACTTAATATATTTGGTGCTCTAGTTTTGCATTGCCAAATCTATTTTGGATAATGTTCTTTTGGTGCTATTTTAATTTGACAC
Organism: Megalonaias nervosa; assembly: GCA_016617855.1. NCBI lineage: Eukaryota > Metazoa > Mollusca > Bivalvia > Unionida > Unionidae > Megalonaias > Megalonaias nervosa. The sequence goes on along the minus strand of JAECUM010003303.1, from coordinate 27,028 downwards.
TGCTTTCCATGAGGCATTGTTTTATTATTATAACTGTATTAGTCTGTGTCTTTTTTGTAAAACAAATTCAAGACTGTTATTTTTGGAGAAAAACTGACTGCACACAGAGTTGAACCTCTAAAAGTATATTGCTATGCATTGTTACATGGCTTGAAATCTGTCACAGTAATTATATACATATGCCATATTCAGGAAACGTTCACACTTCCATGACTTTTTCATTCTGAAAGAACTAGGAATTTTTTTTTAGGTCTTCCAAACTTTTCAAATACTATGCTGGGACTAAGAATCTGTCATTACCAAATCAGGCATAATGTTGGAGCAGAATCATTATGACAAGAGAAATGCCTCTTAATTCAGTTATCTGACCTTATAAGATTCTCACAACAACTAAAACAGGATTGTCTATAGCAATGCCATTACATTTTCAGGATGAGAATTTATTTTATCTTTCCAATTTATGTTTTCTTAACTCTACAATGGACAAGTGACATTGTTCCTTTCTGTTCTGTTCTGATGAAACTGATGTTTCCATATACAAAATAAATGGCATGTTAGCTGGGAAAGGAAATTTAACTGATGTTTCCATATACAAAATAAATGGCATGTTAGTCTGGAAAGAAAATTTAACTGATTTCTTCATATACAAAATAAATGGCATGTTAGCATGGAGAAGAAATTTAACTGACATTTTGATATACAAAATAAATGGCATGTTAGCTTGGAAAGGAAATTTAATTGACATTTTCATAATCAAAATAAATGACATGTTAGCTTGGTAAGGAAATTTAATTGATGTTTCCCTATACTACATAAATGGCATGCTAGCTTTCAATTTACATCCTTTTTAAATGGTTTGAAATACAGGGTTATTGGCAATGGATTATCTCCAATCCATTCTACAGCTAAAATCTATAGATCTTTTCTGAAGTGGGTGCATAATGTCATCATGCTGTTTTTGCCCTGGCTCCTGATCTGAATAAATCATGTTTGCTGCAAGTCACTCACTGTTTACTGTATTCATTCAACTGTATTTAATCTGTATTAACACAAGTATTAACAGAACTATGGTTTATACGCACCAGGTCAAATGTCATAAGTTCTAATTCCTCAGCCAGGTCATTTGCAGCAGATTTGGCTGCTTTTTCTAGTTTTTCTGCCTCTGCATTATCTCCTCTAGCTCTGACATCAGTAATGACTTGATTCCTAATCTGGACAATTTCCAATGCCTTTTCTTCTTTCTCCTTTGTTTTCTTTTCCTCTGCCACTGAAATATATACATACATGCTTTGCCACTAGCTCTGTAATACTGAGATATATAAATGTTTTCCAGATTGAAGACAGTGTTTACTATTAAACAATTTCCCTTGTGAGCAGACCTTTGTTAGGGCCAATAGCAATAATATATATATATATATATATATATATATATATATATATATATATATATAGATAGATAGATTACAAACACCAATAAGGAGTATGATTTATTAACATTAATTATCTCCCTCAAGGTACTTGACAGTTGTTCTTCTATACTACTGCAAATTCATGTATTTCAGTGGGTAGTGTGTAGTACTTTAATGGTTGTGATAAAATATGACATGTTGCAGGGGCCTAAAAGTTGTGTTTCCCCACCTCTGACAGACTCACAAAAATCAATCTGACTTTGAATTAAATAACCATCAATATTTGTTGGATTTTTTTTTCCATTCGTGTCTGACCAATACTGTTTTGCAGATGTGTGTTTGACCCTGACCCCAACACTGCTTTACTGATATTAGTAGGACCAAATCATCAAATGCATACATTCATACTCATGATGGTCCCTTTCAAATGCTTTGTAAATTTGTATACCTTGAGAAGATGGCGAAGCATTCTATGCATGTCTGTCATGCAGAAGCAAGCTGACAATTTTGTATGATATTTAATGAACAAATAGCACATTATATACCCACTTCATGTTTAAGAGTCCTCTACATAATACAGGTATTGTTATCGAATGGATGGACATATCTGCACAGGGTATTCACTAAAAAACTTCTTGTGAGGTCAAAGTGATCCTAAATGAGAATGGTACTGATGACATCCAATATGGCCACCACAGCGACCACCTTGAAAATCAAATTACTGCTTCACCTCTTAAATGGATAGTCATATCTACATGGGATATTCACTGAAAGACATTTTATGATGTCTAGTTGGTCCTAAACAAAAATGGTACCAATCCTATGTCAATGTGATGACAGTCAGCTTGAAAATCTTATCACTACTCCTCCTCAACATAAAGTTATATCAACTTGAGTTTTTCACCAACATGATGTCTTGTTACTCCTAAATGAAAATGTTGCTGATTGGACATCCAATATGGCCACCATGGCAGTAATCTTTAAAATCTTATTTCAGTTCCTCCTAAATGGAAAATCTTCCTGACTTGTAGTTTTCATCAGAAGACTAATTATAATATTTAGTTGGTCTTAAATGAAAATGGTGCCAATATGACCTCAGATATAACCGCCATGGCAGCCATCTTGAAAATCTTGTTCTCACTACTTTTCCTTGACAGAAAACCATTCTGACACAAGGTTTTCACCAGAAGACATCTCATGGTATCTAGTTGGTCATGAAAGAAAATGATGCCAATCTGACAACCAATATTGCCACCATGGGTGCCATCTTGAAAATCCAGAATTTATGGTCATTATCACCGATAAACTTCTGATGATATCTAAGTGGTCCTGAATGCAAATGGTGCCTTATTTCAAATATGGCTGCCACAATGGCTATCTCAAAACTGTTGTTACACTACTCCTCCTGAATGGATGTTTATATTGGCATGGGGTGTTTACCAAGTCTTTTAATAAAGCTTGGTTTGTTATTGCTCAGAGACAGTTTGAACACTCAGCAGTTAAAACATAAAAAAGAAACAAAACAAAAACAGTCTTCCATATCCAGAAAATTATTTTCGGATAGTACATCAGTCCCTTCAATGGACACTTCCTTTTGAATCCAAAATCAATAGCATTCTTCCTTACCCCATAGTGCAGGCCTTACAAAGTTTTGTTACTATTGTGCAAAATCGATTTTGCTTCTATCAAAGTGACCTTGACCTTTGACCATGAAATCAATAGGATTCTTCCTAACCTCAAGTGCAAGCTATCAACAAAGTCTGAAAACTATACATGGCAGAGAACTCAGGATATTGTCTTGAAACCATTTCCTTTTTGTGAATCACAGTGACCTTGACTTTTAAGTATTTAACCCAACATTGAAGAGATTCCTCCTTACCACAAGTGCTAGCCATCCAAAAAGTTTGTTAACTATAGATGGTGGACAACTAATTTATTGTGCGGAAGCCAAATTGGCAAAAGGAAGAAGGACAGAAAGGCATAACATAATAAACCTTGTGGTGGGTATATAATAAGAAAAAAGGCAACACATGAAGACATATGTGAACAAATTATTAATGAATTGAAACTTGATGAATAACTAACCAGGTCCCAGATCAGGACAGAATGGAGGTGTGTATAGCCATGGATAGCAGGGCATCTACCTTGTTGAACCTGAATTATTGTCAACTGTGATGAAAACTGTTGCAAGTATTACAAGTATTGTGTTACTAATTTAACAGATTGCTTTTCAGAAGTATTTCTCAATATTAAGAAACAGTTTCTGTCAGCTTGAGAGCTTCTTAATTTTGTTTACTGTTTCATTTCTCAGCTGACAAAAATTCAAACTATCCTTGAACCTTTGATGATTGTTTTAAAATGAATGTGATGGATTAATATATAAGACTGATATATAATATTTAATACTTAATTTTTCAAAATTAGTTTTATGTATGTTGATTCATTATAAAACCTCGAGTTACATTTGGCCTAACTTTTGCATATTTAAAAGTTAGCATTTATGGAAGTTGCAGTTTTTCATCTTTAATCTTTCAATCATTTACCATATTTATTTGGATTTAATTAAATGAATATGGTATGAGAAAAGCTTCCTGGTTGACTTCCCATTATCTCAATCCTGCTAAACATACAAGTACATTGCTCTTAGTTGACATATCAGGAAAAATATTTTTGGATATATTTAGTATCCCAGTTTTAAAACTGGAGGTCAGGAAAGGGGAAACAAGCATCATTTTTAACCTTGCACACAACTTTAGGGTTCTCTTATCCACTGAAAGATAATTGTACAAAGGGATTTTAAAATGAGGTATTTAGACAAAAAAACCCATAAAAATTTGTACCTGATGAAAATTAATGAATTCATAGTAATCAGTTTGACTGGGATGCAGTGAGGCATTTTGCACTCAGAGTTATTTCCTGGTTTTGATAATGATTTATTATGAAAGAATTTTAAAAGGGTAATTTACATTTGTCACTATTAGGTTGGCGTTTTGGCATTGAGGTGGAACCCTCAAGGCAAGCGGAGAAAGGGTCGACCAAGAAACACCTGGCGACGTGACCTTGAGGTGGACATCACTAAGCTGGGCCACACTTGGAGTGAGCTCGAGGGGATGGCTGAGGACAGAAGTCTCTGGTGATCTTTTGTGGGTGGCCTATACCCTGGCAGAAGTGACGGGCAAAACAAACAACAACTATTGTGTATGTTGTACAATTATGAAGAGTTATATTTACAACTGACATTGGTTTAATGTCTAATTTTAATATACCAACGCAAAAAAAAAGAACTAAAAATGTGCTCATGGAACACAAATGCCCTATCACAATCTAATACAGCATACTGAAACCTCTGATAAACTGAGTTGAATCAGTATCATTACTGATTCATGTAGTATTTTTCAATCTTCTTGTACCTTTCTTCATTTTATCATCCTCTTCCAGTTTTTTCCAGTTCTCTGTGTACTGCCTATAGATTGTGGTTTGAGGTTGTTGGGTACGTATTGGTGCATCATATGCATCTAAGATATAGAGGAATCTGTTCAGGAACCATTCTAAAGCCATAGTGCCCTGAATCATCATAGTACCAGTCTTGTTAAACACTGTTATGGTAATATCATCAACTTTCAGAATGATCTTATCACTTCCATTCTGATCATACAGCTCTTTGTAAGAGTATTTAGGCATTGGGTAATTGTTCTGATGCCTCAACACTCGCAGCCAGAACATTGCTAATGCAATGGAGCCATGTTTGGACCTATGCTTTATAGATATTGTCAGATTTTTTCCCACTTCTAGGTAAACTTGCTCCTGAATCTTTGAGTACACAAAATTTTTGATGGATTTCTCTAAAGCAGTCTCTTCTGTGGCCATGATTTTTCAGGAGATTAAACCTGAAATAAAAGAAAATAAAGCAACTGAAAAGCTATTACATTTTCATCTGTCTGAATACATGTAACATAAAGACAGACAAGGCCCAAATTAGTATAATAATAGTTCATATTTGTGTGGAAAGACTGGATAGATCACTAAGCAAAACAAAATTCCTTGAAGAAAAATATCTTAAATGACTATTATCTATCTTGATACCATCTTACATAATTACAGAATCTTCCTGATGTCATAGCATATTGTTTCAAGTTTCTTGGCAGGATCATAGCATAAAAACAGAAAAGAATGGAAAACATGGGTATATTTGTTCTGGGAATTTAGCAATGGATGTATGCATTGCTATAAATGATGTTTTGCTTTGCACACATGGACTCTCTTGTATATGTCAGTTGCTAATTGTGCAATAATCATGGCCCATGACACTAATAACTGGAATCAACTGCTTCCACTGGGTGAACTAACGCAATGGTTGGGGCCAGCTCAACAATTCCATATGTCATAGTACAGTAGTTAACCTAAAGTATCCATGTGCTTTAAAACATGCTGTGCAACATGTGTGTGATAATTCCACCCAATGTGCTTGTATATGAACTAATGAAGTAATCTATTCAGTAGGGCCAACATTTTAACAACCCTTTTTTTTTTTTTTCTTCAAAAAATCGGAACAAATGATGCAGTGGCATTTCCAAGAATGGATTAAAACAGAAGTGGCTTATTATTTGTCTGGGCATTCAACCAGTGAATTTGCTACACACGTAATGGCACATAAAACGTACTATAGTATACAGGATACTGTACGTTTATAATTACAGTAGACACATTTCCATGTGCCTGCCATTGCTTCTATAATCCTTCGATCCCTGAACCCTCCCACCTTCCCTTCAAACAGACCAATACACCATTCATTGCATTTATTACACTATGACACAAGTTTATTGTATTAACAAAGATGTAAGAAGATAAACGATCTATATCGTTTTTTTTACCAAACCCTTTGATCATAGTACACAGCACTGTGACGAAAACCGAGGAAGACCGGGTTGATCAATGCTACGATAGCAACGCCAATCGGATTATCTTCCATATTTGACGGAAATGGCCGAGATTATTCCATTGATGCAACATGTGATAACTGTTTACCAGGTGGCGCTCTTTCTTGTCTTGAACCTTAATTGTGACCTAAAATGTACTCGGAAAATATCTGATGTGTGTAAACCTCATCAACTCTTTGAAAGAGACTGGAAGTAACTGTAGTGATACTCCCCATTTGTTAAGTTTCTTAAAGGCGATACTGGACTTGACGTCCGTCCAGTAGTATAAAGGTAAAGATAACTTGTTGTATAGTCTGGTTCCCTAACATGTCACCTCCAATACTATTCGTTGAGAGGCCAACGGAAAAAGAAAGAGACAAATAAGGGAACCATACTACCGGTCCGCTAGATTTTCGCGGGAACTAATTCGCGCCAAAATTAGACCACGTGGGTAAACAATCGACAACAAAGAGAAATGACTACAGGTTTTGATGATCCAGGTGTATTTTTCAGTGATAATTTTGGATCAGAAGATCAGAACAATGAAGATCAGATCAATAAACAGCAAGTTAAAAAGAGGTTTCGTGACTTTATAAGACAGTTCCACGAGGGGAATTTTTCATATCGTTATAGGTGAGGAAACCGCATCCGCTTTCCACTTCTTGATGATCTTTCGTTAAATAGTTTTGGCATCGAAGTTTGGAACACTACATTGTTAACATAAAGGAAACTGGTAATACCGATTGGAATACCAAATTTATTGAATTTTTTAGGGGGTTGGGGTGGCGTCTTGAAGACTGGGGGCATTGTCTCAAATGAAGGGGTGGTGATTAGATTCTGGATGGCCGCGTTTAACCCAACAGTGTAAGACGCCCACCAAGAGACGTATATTTGCGTCGATGTCATAATTCCAAAATAAAACGGCGTTGTGAAGAATGTTCCCCGGTCGACGAGAACTAAAGTTTTTGCATAAATCCCCGTTTCTTTGTACCCTTTTCCGATTTCAATAACGAAAACCTTTAATGTGATAAAAAAAATTAACAGAAATTAGTAATTTCATTGGTTTCTAATTTCCAAGCTGACTGACCATTGTGGTGGCCCTAACACTTGTCGTCGGCAGGTTTCATGCTTAACTGACTTTTCCATACTAACATGGTACTATATTGTGTACACTATGGTGAGTCTTTCCTCAGACCACAGAGTGATGTAGTTCATCCTGTTTGGTAACTGTCAGATAATTTGGTAAATTGTAGCAGAATACTCCCTCAGTTACACTACCCCAAGTCTCGTTATCTTGGGGGTTCTTTAGAATAGGTCTTGATATTTGGAGTGATACCCCCAATGAATTTGTCTGTGGACTGGCGCTACAGAATGCAGCAGATTTCTGCCCTAGTGGGATACCATCTTATTCCTGGCTTCTTGTCGCCGAGTGGGTTGCTGAGTTGTCAGCTGGATATCCTGTGGTCGTTGACAGAGTTGTAGACTGGTTGCAGTTGCCGACTTTATCGCTGAGTTGTCGACGGTGTCTTCTTCTGGTCGCAGAGTCCCCGACTGGGTCTTCTTCTGGTCTCAGAGTCCCCGAATAGGTCTTCTTCTGGTTGCCGACTTGGTCGCAGTCGCCGACTGTCGCAGGGTCGTATCGTTGTCCAATCGAGATCGACGGAGATGACAGTGCAAAATGAAGAAAGAACAGTTTTCATCAGTCAAAACATGTATTGCCGCAAGACCTCTGCATTTCTTGGATGAGCCTTGTAGAGCCGGTCTTTTGGTTGACGAAAGACCTTGTCCCTACTCTTTTCTAATTCCCTGGCTTGGCTCTCTCCTGTCCGGCGACATACAACCAAAATGTGCTTGATTTGGCTGGGTGGTTATTCTGTTTCACTTGCAAGAGAACATCTTCACACGGTACTTCTTCATTACACACCAAACCGTAACAGCTGCAGTTGGCACGTATATATGCCCAGACAGAATCACGTGACCCAAAACTAAGATGTTAGATGGCACTACAAAGCCTGCCAAACATTTAAAATCAGAACATAAACTTGAACAAAACGAATATTACAGTAACGAAATGAAAATTAAAGTCCATGTATTTTCCTTGTTAACATTATCATCAGGTTGAGAGTTCTAGCCCTTTGCACATAGGTACATAGAAAATACACCACTTGTTAAATCCACATGAAAGGCAAATTTGTAGTTGTCATTCTTTTTCTTTGCTTGATTTGACATTGTAAATATCAGAAGCAGACACAGTATTTACCTTCTATGTACATGTATAGTTGTACATCCATCCCCTCACCTAAAAGGGTCTTGGCCAGGAACTGGAAATGTCTGGTAAGCAAGATCATCTTTTACACAGAAAACTTAATTTGACATGAAATGCACAGACAGTATTGGTGTTAGGCGGCCGCCCCCCCCCCATTTATAATCAGGGTTTGAAATGACCAATGCTTGACATATTGTCCTTTAAAGTGGACAGAGACAATTCCTTAACGTAATTGTTGGCAAGTGCTTTTCCTTAATTGGCGTGACAAGCTGGATTAAAATCAAAGGGCAAGTCATTCAGATGCCAAGTAAATGCAATACAACAAAGGAGTTTAAAATGGTGCTAATAATCATATCAGTTTTGTTCAACTTGTTTTGATTGTCCTGTAATTTTGGTCGCTTAGCCCAATATGAAGTCCGGCAGTGATGGAGAATGAGCACATACAACAGTTATCAGTGACCACCAGTAGGTGTGATGCAGTATGTCAATAAATACATGGAGAAGGGTAGAATTAAGTGTTTCGTACACCTGGAGGGCATGAAGGGCCAGATAAAGGTATATAAAGTGATTATCTTGTGAAAATAAGCATGTGCCTGACTTCTTTTTAAAATAGAAGAAAAAGCACTTGTCCTGGAATAGAAATTTGGTCAACTTGCCAGACTTGAAGAATTGATTGGCCAGGATGCTGGTCTGGGGGATATCCTCAACTCCGCTGCTGTTAATGCATTATTTTCTACTACTCAGCTTCTCATGTGGTCCTGTAGTTTTGTTGCAAAATTCTCTTTGATTAATGTTTCCTGTCTATGAGAATTTAGTCGCACCCTTTGTCTGCATGATTTTCCTTTTCTGTAAGATGCAGCTAGAATCCGAGTTGTCTAAATTTCTTTCAGAGACCAGCTGAAGCGCCACTACAACCTTGGCCAGTACTATTTGGAGGCTGATATTGAGGATGTAGCCAGCTTTGATGAAACACAAGCAGAGAATCTCCAAAAGTCACCAACAGAATACTTACCCTTGGTAACGAGCAAAATATTGCAGGCATTTTTCACAGCCACTTGTCCAGGATAAGTGATGCTTGTCCAGGATAAGTGATGCTAGAAAAGTGACCTGTCCTTATCATTTTTTTTTTTTTACCTGTCATTGGTATTTTATCATGTCTTAATTCTGCTGGGTATGATGTCTATACTGCATTTGTAATGACTTGCTTTTAGGTACTAGATCATGTACTGGAACGTCATGTATATATGTCTGTTATCGGTGCTGTTATATATGTATGCAATATTTAGGTCTACTGGTCATGGGCAAGAAAAGTGTACAAGATGGCATCTCATCCATTGTCTATCTGTCCATTAGGACAGGTTTGTTATTGCTCCGCCCAACTAGCCGGATTGGAATGAAACTTCACATGCACACTCATCCAAAGGTCTAATTGGTCCTAAATGGTTCTGGGCCATCCAAAATAGACAACACAATGACTTCGGATTAGATGTTCATAGCAGCATAGAGTTTTCACCAGAAGACCACTTGTGAAGTTTACTTGATCCTAAATGAAAACATTGCCAAGTTGATATCCATTGGTTGTCATGGCAGATATCTTGAAAATCTTGTCACTATTTCTTTTGAATGGAAATATTGTTTTCACCAGAGCTATTTACCATTGTGGTCCTAATAAACTTGCTTTTGAAACTGATACTATGCTACATACCAGTATACAGTGTGACCCTGCTATAACACTAGTTAGGAGCCATAGAACCCAACCATGTTATAGACTGAACCGTGTTATAAGCAACCAGGTCAGTTAGCAGAAGAAAATGATGCATGTACCCCAAAAAATGGGGGGTTGGTTGGTTGGTTGGGGTAGGTAATAAATGCGGGCGCAAAAATACGTGCTTCATTGGCACAGTTATCTTAAATCGATGCATATTAAATGAGAAATACACCTGTAGTGAAAACAGAGAAGGCACATATAATATTTTACTTTATTCAGAGAGCCACGCATTGGTACTTATATGTGTATACTGTTCATATATACATGTCTGTTGTATAGCAATGAATAAAGTATCAACACCGTGTACTCACCAGCGAAATCACGTCACATACATTGAATCCACAATACAAGTAATTCCATCGAAAATATGCATACACACACACACACATTTAAAAATATTCAATAATTTTTTCACAGGTCATTTAGGTCTGAATTTAGTGGAAAAAATAGCACAATCACATAAAGAATGATGAAGCACATTTACTTTTCAGTACATCCCAAGTCGGTAAAAGTTTGCGTTTTAAGCTGCCGTCGGTAGAGTTCGTAAGCATAAACATTTTTCCTGTAAAAAGGAAACTTTCATGGCACAGGAAAAGTGTTCCAGTCATGTTGGAAAATGAAACAATCCATCAGATTCCATTGCTTTTATTTAAGTTTTGTACTGACTTCCTTTGAAGAAAGGTTCTTTGATTTTATTGAAGATTGTAGTTTGCTTTCTTTGATGAAGGGTGCATGCGTTATTGAAGTCGCCGCTAAAGGTACAGCCTTGGAGAACCAAACAAATGCACGTTCTTATTGTGGCAGCAACATCAAAAATTCTATTGCATGATTGAGACCGATTTTTTTTTCCCCATTTGTTTAGTACGTTTTCATAATCGGTGCTTCAAAGGATATGTTTTCTTTGAAATTTCAGCTACTATTTTATCTGGGTACATTTTTTTACAAAATTGGCCGTCATATGGTCAATTGTAGTTACTGTTCCTCCCTGCCTATTGAATAGACCAGTGCGATTTTTTTTTTTATATTTGTGGTAGTTGAGTGATGCTGCCTTCCACGCATGCGTCTGAAATTTAAAGAAAGGATCAAACGACGATAGAGACGCAGGTGTTCTGGTCTGATGACAGGGATTACTACAGAAAATGTGAATGTTCTGAAGGATTTAATTCTGAGTGAAAAGAAGAGGAATTTTACTTACCATCCACATACAAATGGCAGTCTATGTAAATATATTAATTACTAGCGAGCGGCTGAAAATCCGACGAATGATAGATTATGAGATAATGCCTTGTCTGGTTAATCTCCGCTACCAGAAATGTAAATTTGAAGGGGAAAAAAGCGGAGATCTCAAAATATACAGTACTCATGCTAGATGTCAACATAAGCGGATTATGATAAAACAATGCACTGTTAAGATGGATTGTCAATATTGACAAAAAAATTTGTATGTAACAATAGATAATTTTTCAGTGCGTTTTATATCAACTTCGCGGCTTCCTTTCATGGGGCTTCTGAATTTCTCCACTCCAAACAAGTGGTTGTATATACAAGTTTACACAGCCAACAATGTCGCCTATAAAAAAAATCGCAGATGGTATATTTTGCCGCCAATAAGGATAAAAAAAAATATAGCAATTTGCGACATTGGCGAAGCCCTACGAGATTCCTGAATAAACTTTTTACATGTTACTTTTCATACTTTTAAGAAGAAAACACTATTTTTTCATGTATGAGAAAAATACATATAAAATTTCAGAAGCCACGCCATGATCGTCTTGCATTATTCATACGCGATCTCTTCCCTAAAATGATGATAAACCTTTTTGAGTTTTTTTTTTCGTACTTTTAAGAAAGAAGTTTTTTTTTCATGTATGAGAAAAAATACGTGTATGAAATTTCGGGAGCCACACCACAACTGTGTTATATCCAAATTCGTGTTATAACGGAGCGTGCTATAGTGGGGTCACACTTTAATTTGGGGTTTTTTTTTGTTTTTTTTTTTGCATATTATGTTTCATATGTTGAAAATATATTTATTTCTTTATTTACATAATATTGACGTGAAATACAGTACACATATTTGAAAACATTTTGCATATCTAGGTGCTATAAAAAGTAACTACTTTTTACTTTTATTTTATATTTTGACTTGTATATAAAATAACATTGGAAAGTTTTTATTTTTTTGTTATATCACTGTCAGCTGTCTTATGGAACTGATACAATATTTAAGTAGTCATTTGACTTGCAATGCAAATGGCATTACATGGTCAATTTTCGTCAATGCATTGGTTTTGTTTCGTCTGTAAATGGATTAAAGATAATGAATTTTATTTTCACAGTTTGTGAGAAACTTGATCCTCTCTCTATTGATTTCATGCTTGTTATGTCAGAATAAGTTTGCTAGCACACCCCCACACTGGCGACAATTTCCAACTTTTCAGTAGGCAATGGCCTTTGAACCCACACTCCAACATTAATATTAAATTAAAATGGGATGGGATGAGACGAGTCCCATTGCTTTTGGAACAGTTACGTGCAATTTTTTAGCAATTACAAGTTACGTAATGACAAGATCTTTTATAGTATGTACATTTGTGTTGCATTGCTGAAGAAAATGTTGCATGGTTCTCATAATGTAGAGCGATTCCTTATGACAGAAAGTTGAGTTAATAGAAATTTCCAGTAATTAGTTATTAGTGCCCACTTAAAAGTCTTTTACATTAAATTTCACACCAGTTAGTAATCTTGGTGTAATTATCAATTGATTAAACTGCTGCTGCCTGTATTTAGTTTGAAGAAGCTGCCAAGGAGGTAGCTGACGAGATCACACGGCCTCGGCCTGATGGGGAGGAAGATGTAGAAGACATACAGGTTATGCTGACCTCTAAGGCTAATCCATGCAGTATCCGGGATTTGAAGGTATTGGATTTCTTGCCTTTGCAGTTCACGAATGAAGCCCACTATTATCAACTGTGAAGAAATTTAAGTATTTATCCCATACCTTGAATATTGTGGCTGTTGTATTTAGCATAATACTTTGAGTCATGTTAAAAAAAAATTTTCGTGGCTTGGTTTAAATAAATACATATTTGTGGTTATGTTATTTTCATAGATTTGGCATTTTTAAAAAAAGACTAAATATTGAGCTTGGATGTGCAAGTCAGTATTAAAGATCCCTGCGCTTTCAATTCAAGCATTCAAACTACATTTCTTATGAATTAATTAAACCTTTAAAGTTATTCAGTGAACACTTGCATAAATGCAGAGGTCTTGAAGAAAATGCTGACACCCTTTTCCCACATGAGTACAAGCTAACAGGCCTAAATCCACTGTTGTAATCTTTGGAAATTAAAAAAAAATTGGTCTATTAGTGCATAAAGTTTGTGACAGATTAGGTGCTTGTTGTTAAAGGGTTTAACGCCATTTTTCAGCACTAGATAGGCGCTAAAATGAAGCCAATGACATTAAGTTGTTTTTCTTGAAACTTTGCCTTGTAGAAATGGTAGACGTTGTAGTGCTTGTCTGGTTTTTCTTCTGCTTGACATGAATGGTTGTTAAACTTTAATTTGATTGTAACATTTGGTCTGATAAGGGCTGTTCCATTAAAACATATATCCCCTGGGGGGGGGGGGAAGTCACTTTCAAATTCAACCAACCCACAACAGAAGCAGTTTAAAAAAATTATGATCCACCATCAGATATGTTTTAGTCGAAAAACATTGCCCCCAACAGAAGCATATTTTTTTTTTTTACATCTGGCTATGGGTTAATGGGCGACAGAAGCGATTTTAATATTGGGTTGGGGACAAAAGCGATTTAAATTACAACTGACTGGAGGTAATCTACTGAATTCTTATAGATCATATAATCTACTGCATATTTTTATTTGTATTCATTCATTATAATCAATCTTTTGTTTGTTTGTCTGTCAGTCATGTACGTTTCTGATACTGTGAAATCACAGATTTTCTTGGTGGCTTATTATTTGTAGATGTTATTGATCAGATCCTTGATACCTACTAATTTAATGTCAATGAACATAGATTTTATAATAGGGATTTCTATTCTAATACAGAAATCATGAATTTGTATCCTTACTAAACTGTTTACTAAAGTGATCACTATGTTTTGCTATTTTGATTTGTTTTCAGGCATGCTGCTTTTGATTTGAATAATAGTTAAATTTTGTATTGCTTTAAATGTGTGGTCAGATTCTACGATTCCTTGTTAGTTTTTTCAATAAATGTTTTGAGAAACTTATAATACATGATTTGTCAGGAAATGAAAACCTGAATATTGAAAGAAGAAAACATTTTGGCAAGAATTAAAATAGGAAGTTTGGCAGCTTTTTATCAAAGAAACTAAACAAAGCAAAAAGTAAACTGTGTAATGTCGAATTAGATTTCGTTGGAACAATTTGAAACTTGCCAAGTCGCCTGAAATGCAGACTCTTGAGTCAGGGATCGGAAACCTATTTTACATAGCGTGCCACTTTTTTCCGGATTAATTACAAAATGAATGAGCGGTGTTCGGTGTCTCAAAAGTACTTGGATTTTTTTAAGCAGTAAAAGTGGCTGCCGTATATAGATTCTCTTGATCTGAAAATGGTGCAAAGGCCATAACAATCTACCAAAACCTGAGGTCTCATGTCTAAATGACTTGGGCTGTTAGAGATAAACGTCAAAACAACAGAGGCTCCATGTGCCCAAGTGTACAAAGGTGCTTGCTTTTACAGATCACTTGCACATCTCAGTGATTTTTTTGTCACAGATCAACCAATTTGGGTTGGTGTTCTTTCGGGTTCTTCCTCCACCTAATATATTGGCTGCCATATTAAAACATGGCATTAAAAACCCCCCAAAAAACAAACCAAACCAAGCTAAATCAACCAACTAATCAACAGTTGCAACAGCAGCAAAGGTAGTAGTCCATCATTTTTGCCACAGCTGTACGAGTTTATCAATTTTGACTCCAACAATTATGCCTTTCTGACAGTTACCTAAAAGTCATCATCAGTTGGGACAAATGGATTTTTCATGGTGAGCATATGAGATGGAGAAGTCTTGAGCAATCCTGCATCAAACACTGCCGAAAAGTTTACATTTTAGCTCACTTCAAGTTTCTCTAACAATGTCTATTGTTCCAGCCAGAACTGTTATTACGAATTCAAGCTATATTCACCAATATATGGAGATGTGCATGTGCCATAAATATTTTTAGCAGACAAAGTATGAGAATATATCAGTGTTTATTATTAATGATGTATTTGAATTGAGCAACACCAGAATCAACAAACCAAGAAATGAAATTATTCACATCTAAGAGGCAGAAGTACAGCATATAATCACAATCTGCCAAAAGATTTTTCCATCTTTAAATTTGCCAAATTTTTTTCCAACCATACTGATTCAGTGGACATGATCACCAGAATGGACAGGAACAGACCAGAACAGATACAACCAGAAGGTTTAATCAATTTGATACATCTTTTAAGTAGCTTAATTCATGTTGGTTTAGTTAACTGTACACCCATTATTGTCTTCCCTTTGATGTAATTTCTTACTGAACCTGAGAAAATAATGTTGCACACATCAAAAAAGAGACACTCTTCTACTCATTATTGTTGTTATTAAACTTCTCCATTCCAGCCTGTTCTTATGATCTTGTCCCCCCACATACTGTTTGTCTTGTTTATGATATGTATCTAAATTTGTCACTTACTTTTCTTGCTACTATGCTGATTGTTTGTGAATATGTATATCAGTGTGAAATGCAATGGGGAGACTAAATCCAAGATAGAAAACCTCTACATTTTTGGATGTATTCTGCTTGGATTCCATGTTTCTGTACAAAACTCGAGAGTTCAGGACTCGCTGCACTAATTCAGTTCCCATTGTAAACCTGTGCAAAGACCATGATATTAAAATTCAATAACTTGAAATTTCTGCGTGCTTATGATCAAATTTTTATCCGTATAGACACATCTATGAAGACAGCTTTTGTGAAAAGAAAACCGTAATAGCCACACCATTTTCTGGATCTAAACAAGTTTGAAATATATGCTTTCAATACTACACCAATGAGTCATTTGCTGATTTCAGTACGAGTCTTCCAAACTCAAGTCTGTAAAGGGATGGAAATTATGTTAATAAAACAATGTCCCTGACTTTTCAGTTACAAGTAGGACAAGCTCTCAAAAGATTCTTTTTACTAAAAATCTTACTTTCATTATCAACCAATCTGGGACAGTCAAACTCATATATACTCTATTTTGTCTTCACTGATTTATAGTATGGTTTTCAACAACTTTCAGTGGTTGTATGCCTTTTTCGACTATGCTGACTGGACACACTGTAAGATAATGTTCAAGTAACAGAAATATCATGGGATAACCAGAGACCAATAAAATAAAATAAAATGGTCAAGTTATCTCCCCTGCAGGGATGCTGCCAGGATTTCAGGATTTAATCTAAGTTTTGTGTGTGTGTGCGATCTCCAATGAGGATGTGGTTGCGGGAGGAATAGCGATTGTTCCATATCTCCATAACACTTAAATACCTGTCACTCTTTCTTACTGTTCCACTCTGTTAAGGCTCTACTGATACAAAAATACTCAAAAAGATGTCATCTTGAGTTGTATAGTGATTATTACTGTGATGTCATTGGGCATGGTCACATGGTTGTGGTGGGGTCTTGGTCGGGATGGCAGAAAGACCATAGGCTTACTCCATATTTGACAGCTAATTACGATGTTGTCAAAAGAATTAAAATTTTTCTAACAATTCAGTTGGACTCTGATTATATGCTTGATTCATGGTGAAAAGGTTCTAAAATTGATGTGTTTACTTTGGAGCCATGTTCATCCATCACATTCAAGATTTGAATATACCTAAGGTGAAATTAGTACAGTTGCATCTTAAATTACTATCATGTTGACTTAAAATGTTATTTAGTGTGAAACTTTAATGCTAGAACTCATAGCTTCAGTGATTTTTGGGTTAAAAAATGAACTTCTTCTCAAACTCAGTTTGGTGCAGATTACATTGTTTTTTAATGATACTGTGAGAATTCTTGAAATGTAAAAATTGTGCAAGAAATGAACATCAGATTAGGAAATTAATACCACTGGGAAGATACTAATAGGAATATGTAGAAATAATGATAGTATTGTTTAAATGGAATATGTGGTGACAATACAAGTGCTGGTTCTATAACGTTGCAAAATAGATCTTGTACAACTCATCTGTTGTTTCTAACAACACTCTGTAATATGGCAATAATTTCTGCACACATGAAGTTGACCCACACAGTCCCTTGTTAATTAATAGTTTTAGATTTTACAACACATTTTACCTGTTGACAATAATACATGATCACAAATATTGAGATTGCAAGAAAACAAGCTACAATTTTATTAAAATTATTGGTACCAGTAAAACTAAAGGAGATGGTAAAAAAAGAACCAGGACAAACAGAATAGGAGTGTAGTAAAGATTTTATATCAGAATTACATCATCTTTTTTCATCAATTTCATCATTAGTTAATGACACTGCTTCAAAATGTTGTGTACCAGACAATAGTTATCTAATTTGTAATACAAATACCAAATGATGGCTTGGAACAAACTGCCAAAAGGTCTGCAGAAAATATCACCATGCTCAAAATATACCTAGGAATAACCAAACACAAACAGGACAAATTTTATCCATCTTGCTTCGAGTTTACACATTTCGGTCAGTCTCTTATGTTTAATGTCATTTAATGTTTGCACATAGAGAGCATGTACTTCATTTGGTAATACATCTGCATGATGTGAAAGTTAGTCTTCTCATTCTTTTGTTGCCATAGTGGCTCTGCCAACTAGAGATCTACACAATTATGTTGTATGGGGATTCTCTGATGAATCCTATAAGCATTAATCTGTTTGTTTCTGAATTTAATATGGTCCTCCTCCTTCTGTGTATGAATATTATACTGTGCTGAGAACTCCCTTTCATTGTCTGCTGTCTGAAAAGGCAAATGCATAACTAGCTTGAACAAGTTACTGTTTATCATTGTGCAGTTTTCAACATCTCACAGGTATTCTCTTGGATCTCTCTCTTCAAAAAAGAAAAGTTTTCACAAACATGAACTCTGCCAAAGTTTCACTTCCTTGAATCAGTGCTTTACTGCCTCTTATGCCAGATTTTTTCTCTTCCATAATGCTGTATTAGGGTCTTAAGTCCAACATTCACATAGTCTGCTTGTTCAGACATGGGTATCTTGAATATGCTCTTTTTAATTTGTTAAATCTTTATTTATTCAATTTATCTGAATGCTCAACTTAAATTGGCACAAAATCTCTCAGTGCTGAATGTCTGGAGAAAAGAAACAAAAATTGCACTGAACGTTTAAATTGCCTGTATTTAGGATTGGTAGTTTCGAAATAATGCTCTCCATCCAACTCGCACTCTACATCAATTTCGGGCTCAAAATCACACACTGGTATTTCCAGTGACATTTTCCCAGTGTCCAACAGACTGATACACATGAAATTCATTGTCATAGCTTTCACCAGCCAGTATTTGCCAACTGAAAACGTTGGAAGACAAACCCTGTTGTGATCCAGCCATTTTGTTTTCCTGTGTGGCCCTTATTTGAAACAGGCATTTGTAAAACTTCCATGATGAAAAGTAGGGTTAAAACTACCATC
Source organism: Megalonaias nervosa (assembly GCA_016617855.1). Classification (NCBI taxonomy): domain Eukaryota; kingdom Metazoa; phylum Mollusca; class Bivalvia; order Unionida; family Unionidae; genus Megalonaias; species Megalonaias nervosa. Next base: position 7,976 of record JAECUM010003303.1, on the reverse strand, counting down.
AGTGCTTGTGTCAGGGCCAAATGAACCAGTCAGACTTAGTTTAACAGTCATTCATGTTGAACCGAAGTATCCAGCTCTTTTAATGTTTGCACATCAAGCGATTTGAAACCGCTACTGGCACCGCGAATTAAGTTGCGAAATGCACTTCTAAAGTTAAAAGTTGAATAAAAATTGCAAAGCACATGTTATATATCTGCGACGTTGACGTAATTTGTGAATGTGTATCACTGCTTTAAAAGTACGTGAATTCGTACAAATTTGGTGCACTCACGTGTACTGGCATAATTTGTGATCCAATGTTTTATTCACGTGAGTTAGACCGCTAGGAGGGGGTTAGATGTGATTTTCACTATATATTCTTTTTGAATGACAACCCCACCAGCTATTTCTCATTTTGTTTACACAACCCACAACAGAAGTGATTTTCCTAACCAACTTTCCACTGTCGGAATCAAAATAGTTTAAAACACAACCACCTGCAGAAGTTTTTTTGAAGTGCGGCCCGGGGGGGGGGGGAATATATGTTTTACTGGAACAGCCCTAACAGGCATTGTGCCAAAGTTTGAACCTTGCATCAAGAAGTTATAAAAATGCACATTTATAATCAGGGCTCCCTAGAAGATCCACATTGACAGATTCCAGTGTTGTTAATCTTTAGATGATTTATTTTGGCTGATCTTAGTAATGAAGGCAATCCATTTTTAACATTAGAAAGTACATCATATTATAGGAGCTGGGAAAATGTTAATAGTGATACCAGTGAGTGATTTGAAACCAAATAATGGTATTGAATAAAAATCGGATTTACATGCTGGATGGACAAAAACAGATGTCATGCTGGTCAACTCCTCATTTAAGCAGTATTTCAGAATTAATTGTAGATACGGCAGATGAACAAGCCAAATTAAAATACAGTATTTAAAAATGGAGTGCACTTTTCATTGTTTTTTTTCCTCACAGCTTAGCACTATAGGATCATGTGCTACAAAACCATAGCCCTAGCATAAAGGCTATTATAAATCTAATAAATCAAGATCTGAACATGAATTTAAAAAGTAAAGATATTTATTTGATCAAAATACCTATGTTTGAACAAGTAGAATATGATATTAATGGACTTGAAATCCTAATACAGCATTATGGAAACATAAATCAGGCATTGTAGTCAGCAGAGTGCTATTTCCGGAAAGTTATAAACTTTAGATCTTACGTTATAAAAATTCTTATTTTGGAGTGGAATTATCCAAAAGATAATACCTGTGAGCTGTGAATAGGGGTTCTCAGTACAGAACAGTATTCATACACAATAAGAAACACATTAAGTTGAGAAACAATGAACAGATTAATGCTTATACAGCTACATATTTTGGAGATTCTGATTTCAGTCTTACAGTGGATCAGGAAGAAAGAGAGACAGATGTTGAAGTGTTATGTAAATATTAAATTATGGCTGTTTCTTCCTCCATCTCATTTTTGTTCTGCTGAACCATACATGCCAACCATTATGCTTTTAGCGTAATATTAGGCTTTCTTTTTACAAAATTACATTTTACACTCACCTGTATATGGATTGCGCTTTTTTCATTAAAAGAATTAGCTCATGCCTGGATTTACTCGATAAGGAAAAAGACACAAGTGTAAATATAGTATAAATGCATTCAGACTTATGGGACTCTTGAGCTATGGAATGGTGTCAATATGGGTTGCCACCTATGTGAGGTATTCTTGAAAATTTGGCCTCCAGTTTTCCTGGCGACAGTCGGAACAGCTCTACAGCACTAATTGTTATGGTTTGGTTTGGTTTGGTTTGATGCTTTACAGCACACCAACACAATTAGGTTATTAGTGCAGAGGCAATTGGAGTATAGTGCCTTGCCTAAGGACATGGTAGCTGACATGGGCTGGTTCATTGGTAGGATTTGAACCCACATTTTGATTGTGAGTGTGGCATGCTAACCACTGAGCCACCACGGCACACTAATTATTATGGCCACAAGCCTTTGATAACCACCACAATATGTATCAGTGTTGATTTCAAAGAATGTCGGACTGCCATCATGTAATGTACCAACAGGTCTTAATTCATGCCATTTTGTTCTCTTGAATTGGAATCAACATTGTCGACATTATAATAATAGCAATGCTGTACATCATGCATGATGTTCAGGTGTATGTTGATTCATAGTTCTTTTTTTAGACTTTAAGAACAAGTCTGTGCTGGATGTTTTACACAAGTAGTAAAAGAAAGAATCTGTGAATGTCATCTTTAGACGAGTCCCATTCTTTGTTGTGTTTCAGCGTTTTTCAGAAACCACAGTAGGGAAAACTATATTATTTCATAATCTCTTTATCTTCAGTCAAATCAGATGGCACGCCTAGTAAAGATTCCTGGTATTGTGATTGCTGCTTCGGCTGTACGTGCAAAGGCCACAAAACTGACGATCCAGTGTCGCAGCTGTCGGAATGTTATCAATAACATTGCTGTGAAACCAGGACTTGAGGGTTATGCATTGCCTAGAAAGTGTAACACGTATGTCTAACTTTAATTAACGATTTTCTGTTGTAAAGCTGTCTTTGGTTTGCTTTTTATTATTGGGCTGAATGATGCCCCTTGTTTGTCTCTGAAATGCTTCAGTTAAAACCAAATTTGATACGGTACTGGACACAATATATAGGGTAAATAAAAAGGTTTTTAACGAGTTTTATTTTAATGCTTTCTGTCAAATTTTGAGGTATGCAGACCTGCCAACCCTTACAATTTTGCCAAAGTCTTACAAAACTTGCCCTAAAAATAAGGACTTGCAGAGTCAAAGCAAAAGCTACAAGAAAGTGATTGTTGCGAAAAATCTGGATAATTGGTTCATCCTGTTTGATTTGGATCCGGGTTTCATATTAGAATTGGTGGAATTAGGAAACCAGACCAACTTTACAGCGGTACCACTGACGCTTTAAACTGCACATATTTTTTCATGTGAAGTGTCTGCATGATTACTCTGTTGACCATAGAATTTTTAAAAATGCCATCGATCAAGCAATGCATGTTGATGAACGTAAAATGAGCCTCTTAAAAAGTTAAACAGCACAGAAAAATATAAAGGAATATTTAGATTCTTGTGATTAAAAGCAGGAAGGGACACAGTTATTTTTATTTGAGAAATCGCAACAAGCCATTGAGTTGTATTGGGTTTGGAACTGAAGTTTGTGCAACTGTACTAGTGGTAAATAAGGTGTCTGTGTACTTCACAAACTTTTCAGTTGAACATTATGTTTACCTTAGCTGCATGTTTCAAATACTGAACTCTCAGATATGTTTTCGAATTTTACTATAGCAGTTTTATGATATTTTGTTACATCTTACTGAAAACTGGTCAAAATCAACTGCCCTGCTGAGATGGTCTCGTCAGCAGACATGCCAGCACTCTTGATTTTGGCGTGAATTTCATGATTCTTGATGGCGATTCACGTCATGGGCAAAATAATTAAGAATTCCCGAATTCTCAACCAGCATACATCACGAATAAAATAAATTTTATCCCATCAAGTGCAAGTAAGAATAGCAGCAGTGATCACTCATACCCATAATGATCCTGTATTGCTAGTCACGATGTTAGTAAAACTTGATTCAATTGTTGCAGTTTACCCTGTAGCAAGCATTGTAAAGTATATAATCTATTTAGAACAAGTTCTACTAGTACTTGTGAAGAAAACCAGGGCCCAACTGATTTTTTTAAAAGTTGCAAACGTACATGCTCAAAGCAACATTTTTTGTTTTTAAAAAGAAACACCAAATGAAGACAGCTTTTTCAAGTGTAGGAATTTAGCAAATTTTTTGAGATATTGTAAGATAAGCATGTATGGTAATTTGCTTGAGTTCATATTTTTCCATGCATGCACCAACACCACTAATTGTTAATCGTTCGACTTCTCATCTTAACGGATTAATACCATTTCATAATTAAGTTACACAGAAGTTAAAATGTTTCACCAGCATGGATAAAGGTGTATTCCACAAAAAGTGCAATATGGATTGGAGTACACCAAAAATTGGCCTTGCATTCAGCCATCAAACATCGATGTACATTATGCTTTTTGTACAATAGTATGCTGCGAATTTTAGAATTGGGAATGTGCACAGAGCTCATATCGTTGCTTTCAATTTACCTGTCATACATGTACTATATAATAATATTATTATATAGTAATTGTATGACAGATAAATTGTAAGCAACGATACAAGTCCCTGTGGGCATGTGGCAAAACGATGTGAAAAAACACACAGCTTGCAAAAAACACATAGAGATTGGAAAAGTGAAGAGCACTCGACAGATTTCAGATCTGGATTACTTTAAGCCACCTACTCAAGATAGCATCAATGACAGTGAAAGAATATTTCTCATTGTAAGGAAAAATAAGACAAACTTTAATGCCTCCTTAGGTGCTGAAAATTTGCAACAATTTTAGTCACCAAGATTGAACAGCAGGCAAGAAGCCCAAACTGTTTTAAAACAAATTTACCATAGCCTGATTGAGGAAGTTCAAGACTGCTGCAGCATTATAACATGACAAAATAGCGTGAAGTTTGTGTATATCAGTAAATTTGGCTGCAAATAAAGTAGTACATGTAATCAATGTAAATAATGTTTTATTTTTATTTTGGGATTTTCATATAATGCAGTACTGACCATCAAAGTGGATGGAGCTAGTGTCATGGTATAATTTTTCACTAATTGTGTTCAAAATTCACTATTTTTTTTTTTTACCACCTTTCACTAATTGTAAGTCTGGAAGGTTGGCAGGTCTGGATATGGCTCCACTTTTATTTAAAACATTGCCCTTATCTGTTTTTGTTTTTATTTCATCACTTTTCAGGGACTTGATGGCTTGAAAAGATACTTGCCTTGAGGTTTTGTATGTAAAAAAAACGACCAGGAATTGTAGGTGTTTCTTAGTCACAAAGCTCTCACACACCTGCTGACCCGTACAGTTTGTCTTGCTTTAAAAAAATACAAACTTCTGGACTAGTCTGAACAAAAAATGAAAAGATGGTTGTTGTGGCCAAATCCAGATATAACTTGTCCAGATTTGATCTGGATCCAGATTTCATATTAGATTTGTTGAGCTGGTCAGGGAACCAGCCTAACTTGGAAGGAGAACCTCAGGCATTTTAGTCTCCAAGTTGTTTATGGAAAATGCCTGCATGATGAAGCTGTTCTTTATAGCTTTTTCTCAAAATACCATCAAACCAGGGTCCGTAGTGAACCTTGAAAAGCCTTGAAAAATGAATTTGTCTCTTGAGGCCTTGAAAACACTTTGAAAATTCAAAATACTGAGTACCATGAGAAACTTTTGTTCGAGTTGGGTAGCAGTGTTTTTTTTTTTAGTTTTATTTTGAACATTTTCTCTAGAATTTTTGCTGAACTGGCTCCTAGCAATATGTGGCTTCCATAGAAAATGTGGAAATCAATTTTCAATTTCTTCATAATGGCTGAATCAATTTGGATCAATTTTGGTATATGTTTCTTAAAATGCGCTGTAGCTGGGGTTTGTTTTGTCTATGGTGACTCGCTAGCTATGGTGTGGCTTCCATAGCAACTGGATGGAAAACCAACAAGTGATCCTTGTCTCCCAGCAGATCTTGCTACTGGTCCAAAGCATTTTGTTCTAAAGAATTTTCTTGAATGATTTACTCAGCACGACTGTCTTAGGCCTAATGAAAAAGTTGAGTTTTGTTTCTCAACTGACCCCTTCCCCTGCAGAAGTTAATTCGGTCCCCCCGGCCCATAAACCACCATTGGTCCTTGATGAAAATATTGCTGATTTTTAATTCAGTATAGCTGCCATGGTTGCCATAACGAAAATCTTTGTATTCCTGAAGAATTTAGGTGTCAGCAGTTACAAATGAGAACTGGTTTTGTCTTGAGTCTGCAAAATTTCTTTCAGCAAATAGAACATCAGTCACTTGAAGGGATTTCTGTCTGCGTGGGTTTGAGTCTCGGGCTCGGCCAATGTGGGTATGTGAGACAACTTGCCAGTAGCTTCTCGTGGGTCGGTGGTTCTTTCAGGGGTGCTCCCTAGTTCTTCCTCCACCATTAATACTGGCCACCATATATAGCCTATCTTGTGCTGAAAAATGGTGTTAAACCATACAACAACAACAACAACAACAACTTGGAGGGATTCTTGTTACTCTGGGTTTATCCTCTAATTTGTTACACTTTTTATTTGGTAGATGCAAGTCAGTGTACAGTATTTCTCTTTTTTTTCTCTTTCAGAGATCAGGCTGGGGCACCTAAATGCCCTGTAGATCCTTTTTTTATTATGCCTGACAAGTGTACATGTGTTGATTTCCAAGTACTCAAGCTTCAGGAATCACCAGAATCAGTTCCTAATGGAGAAATGCCTCGCCACATGCAGCTTTATTGTGATAGGTAAGTATAGTCTTGGTTTAACAGCAGTTTATTTACCTCCTAAAGTAGCATATGCTATGTACCCAGTCCAAACCAAATATTCCATTGTCCATTTAGTAATTTTAGACCATGAATTTAAAAGAACATGATCCAGATCTGATTCATATGTATAAGCCTTATGTGAGGAGGTAGAGGACAACACTGACCCTAATTCATTGTCTCACTGTCTAAAAAGAAATACCAGACAGGACAGTCCTATCTTGCCTTGGCAGTGGGTTCAGGATGACCATGCCTTTTCCATTCTGGTGGACTTGAACAAGATCCCATAAGAGTCAATTGTTGCTGGTCCTCATTTCCATTGAGACCCCATCTCATTTCCACCTGTCAATGTCGGGTATTCAAATAGGAATAAGTATATTTGGCTAATTTTAAGTTAGCAAAACATGCCTTCCATTATTGCCTAATTCCCTCCTGCCTGTGATCTCCATTCAATCTTGGTAGTAAAGAAGGATGATGTTTCAAGTGAAAGTAGACTAAGGTATTGGGCTAGAATCTTATTCTTATTTACTGAACACCTCCATTTAGGAATTTGAAGCATGAATATTCATCTTGGACTGGGGGCTAGTGCCAGAGAAAAAAAGAAATACCAATGCAATTAATGCAAATAGATTTTTCCTTCTGAAGAAAATACATATTTAGATGACTCATGCAGAGTGCTACACCTTTCACTGAAAATTGTGTCGCTGTGACTTATATCATGATGGTTCCTGAAACGTGTTCTGCAGCAGGCCTCAGAAAACCTTGAAAACCCAAAAATTGCATTTGGACCTTAAAATCCTTTTTAAAAAAGGCCTTAAAGAAATGGAGGAAAATTTTAATGATGTACATTGCCTGAAATTGTATTTTGAATTCAGCGAAGATGCATTGCAAACAGGACTGAAGTGGTACACATAGAGACCTGCTTCTAAAGGCTTGAAAATATGTTATATTGCAAAAGTATGTCAACTTTTGGACCAAAATCGGCCTGCCATATAACAGTATCATAACTTTTCAATCACCAGATATGTTTAAGTTCTGTAGGTCTTATCACCAGCTTAAGGTGTATAGACTTCAGGGTTGCACCTTTGGCAGTTTTTAGCACCAACCTTTAGACGTGTAAAGATGGATTTACCCCTTCTTATTCTTGAATGTTGTTAAGTATTATCTCGACCTTTACTTTACTACTTGTTTTCATGTACATGAGTGCAATTGAAACAGTGAACAGTAATGCACATTTACACTGATTATCTGGATTATGTTTTTATTTCGGAGTAAATCAAAGTGAGGTGAATTCAGATTTACAATCGGGTACAAATAACCCTAGATTGAAGAAACATGGTGGGTAGATATTGTCACTGTCTTTTAATTCACTTGAAGAAATAGGGAATATTACAACATTTATTTAGTTTAATGTCCTATAAAAACTGTTTGTAATTGGATATGTTTGCAAATTCAACATTGTTGACCAGAAAACTGCTGATCTCCAGATGTCGGAAATTTTGATTACAGTACATGCTATTTTTAGATTTT